>JAHKKF010504878.1:0-22651 GCA_019740295.1 Labeo calbasu
CCTGATCTTCAAATTCAAAAAGTTTTCACCCCCCAGCTCTTAATGCATTGTGTTACCTTCTGGAGCATCAGTGAGCATTTGAACCTTTTGTAATAGTTGCATATAAGCCCCTCAGTTGTCCTCACAAAAACGCTGAAAGAATCTGTGAGGCCTGAAGGATTTTTCTGAAGAACAGAAGGCAGTTTAACCGTTCAGGACAAAGAAGGGTCTCAACAACTGTGACTAAAAAAAAAATAAAAAATACAAAAAACAAAAAAAACAGCTGTGGATCATTCAGGTAACAACACAGTATTAAGAATCAAGCATATGTAAACTTTTGAACAGGGTCATTTTTATAAATTCAACTGTTATTTTCTCTTGTGGACTATATGTAAACGTCTCTTATGTGAAATATCTTATTCAGGTCAGTACTAAATAAAAAAATACCACACATTTTGTATTATCCGTCTTAATTTGGTAAAATAATTAACATTTTGCAGATTCTGCAGGGTGTATGTAAACTTTTGACCTCAACTGTAATGTATTGTGAAACAAAAACCTCAGTGTGTATAATAAACAAATAATTGTTTCAAGATGAAATATGAGTCCTCTATTCACAATATTGTTTTATTTTTGAAAAGCTGAAGTATGAACAGAACAAGCACCGTTTAGAATCAAACAAATAAATCAGAATTATTATAGATTATGGACTCATATATTGGCCAGAAGCAATCATTTAAAATTAAAACCCATTAATGATGGTTTTGCTTTTTACAAACATGCTGCTTTTTGCTTCACAAGACAATAAGTGATTGACTGGAGTTGTGTTGTTAATTATTATGATGTTTTTATCAGCTGTTTAGACTCTCATTCAGATGGCACCCATTCACTGCAGAGGATCCACTGGTGAGCAAGTAATTTAATGTTACATTTCTCCATTACATTTTCAGAAAATGCTTTTTTTGGGAGAACTATTGCTTTAAATTACCAATCAAACCCCAAATGCAATACAACACTGGTGGACTGACCCTGTTAAGTCCATTTTTGCCAAATGGTGCTAGTTATCTTTTTAAGCCCCAGATACACTCCATACAATGATGCAAGACCTTGAGATACACGAAAACACAGCCAAGCCTCTCCTAAAGGATATCTGATAACAATGGGCACTCCATCACACTGTAACCTCCACAGAACACACTATTCTTCAATGTCTGCCTAAAACAACACGCTTGCCAGTTTACCTACAATTCTCAGCAGATGACAGGCGTTCTGTTGATTAACCAAATCCCGCGCTCATTTCTACTGGCGTGTGCTGAATGAGAGCCTTAAGACAGCTGAAATAGCAGAGGAAACACTTGGCTTATCACTGCTAATTAACACACTACAAGATAGCACCACTGGCAGTGTGAGAAACGTTGAATGGTAATTTAAAATGAAATGGTTTTGCATTAGAATACAATGCAATAGGGGCTCAAAAACACAAGTTGCCTTTTAAGATAGCACAAGCTGTCTTTCTGCTTGTGTTTAGTGCTGTTGTCAAGAGTACTATTGTGGATTTACCAATAAGATGCGATCTAAACTTCACTTAACAGAGCCTCAATCTTCAGAACTAAATAAAAGATGCCATTAGGATAGACTGTTAGAGAAAAAAATGAGAGAGACAAAAAATGCTGATTACGACTGACACAAGGTTTTAGACAACAGATCACAGAGAACCTGATGGACAGCCATTACAGGGCATTAGAGATTAACAGTATTTTACTACTAAGTCAGTACAGCAGAGGAATATAGGTCTGGAAACAGCTTGTGATATCAGGAACCGTATATTACATATATTCATTACTAATGCCACCCACTGTACAAACCTCAAAGCTAACAGACATCTGGAGCGATCAGCATGTTTTCCCCTAAAGCATATGTCTCAAAAAAATGAATCTTCTCACAGCCACGCTGCCTTTTAGAAAATGCACTTTAAATCATACAAATATAATTTGCAGCATGATATTAAATCTACGATCTCAAGGAGCCCCGGAAAATGAGTTCGTGGGCAGTCACTGTGTTTTCCTCTGACAGTGATCTCTGATCTCCAAGAGGATTGGTTTATTTTCTCAAGCAAATTCCTCATATTTGCATCCTTCGTGTTATGATCATTGAGGAATTAGAAAGTGGAAATGGAAATAGTAAAAGTGGTGTTCGGAAGGAATCTCTGCCTCTGGCGCCCGACTCATTTACTTTACACACTACTTGATTTCCATGAACACAGAGCATATATAAAACGAGAGATGAAAGTTTGAATCTAATATTAAAGATGTCGCTTTTTCATGACTAGAGAGATTGAATATTTCTGTTTTGTCTGTTTTTTAATCGATTTTCAGTATCAATGCACCATGATGCATCTCTGACCACTCAAAGATCAATATACATTGTGTCTTTTAAACAGTAACTTTTGGAACAAAGAAAGATCTGTATTTTTTTCCTTCGTGGCTCACATAACCCTTAACCCTCTGGATTTACTTGTTACTTTTCCAACATACACAGCACGGCAACTCATTTAATGGTTTCTGGTGGTAGAACTACTATGTATAACTTAAAATAAATGGAGAGTGAATTAATATGACACATACATTTGCAGTTTCTCTCTCCTTGTAGCCACAGCGTCCTTGTGTAGGAATTTGAAATTTGAACAATACTCAGATTGTTTTTAAAGTAAGGGCAGTGTCTTTGCCCCAAAAATGCTCATTAGATATCAACATGAGAATAGAGTATTGAGCAACGCATGCTGTGTATGTCCACACAGCTGTTAAATAAAACAACATCCGCTCTGATTCGACCTGCTTTGAGTTGTATAATCAATAATTAACCTACGCACAACATGCCTCTTACAGAGTCTACACTCAGAATCTCATGTATGGACAACTTGCATATTTCTGGTCTGTAAAGCTTTTATTATATATTCTGTAAAAGCACTCCAGGGCACTCACAGCATAATTAAAGAGCCACAGGCAAGACAAAGGCATTATTTCATCATGTGACCATAAATGTGCCATTTACTGCAGTATTGTTGCATCAATAATTTCTAGGACTTATACACCCTGATTATTATTTAGAAAAAATTCCAGTAGTTCTCCATTCTTTTTTTAACTCTGACTGTACACTACCAATCAAAAGTTTCGGACATTAAGATTTTAAATGTTTTTTAAAGAACTCTCTTCTGCTCACTAAGCCTGCATTTATTTGTTCCAAAACAGCAAAAACAATACAAATTTTAAATATTTGAACTATTTAAAAAAACTGTTTTCTATTCGAATATATTTTAAAATGTAATTTATTCCTGTTATTTCAAAGCTGATTTTTTGGCATCATTACTCCAGTCACATGATCCTTCAGAAAGCATTCTAATGTTCTGATTAGCCGCTCAAAAAACATTTATTATTATTATTGCATTGAAAACAACCGAGCAGATTTTTTTCAGGTTTCTTTGATGAATAGAAAGTTCAAAAGAACAGCATTTATTCTAAATATAATCTTTTGTAACATGTCTTTATCATTAAAACATCCTTGCTACATAAAAGTATTAATTTCTATAAAAATGTATTTTAAAAAAATATATACTCCAAGACTCCTAACTTTTAAATAGTATAGTGTATAATGTTACAGCTTTTTATTTCAGATAAATGCTGATATTTGGATCTTTCTAATTATCAAAGGATCTTGAAAAATTTACTCCACTGTTTTAAATATTGATAATAATAATAATAATAATAATAATAATAATAATAATAATAAATGTAAAATAATAAAACAGCGTATTAGAATGATTTCTGGAGGATCATGTGACACTTAAAGACTGGAGTAATGATGCTGAAAATGAAGCTTTGATCACAGGAATAAATTACATTTTAAAATATATTCAAACAGAAAGCAGATATTTTAAACAGTAAAAAATATTTGACAATATTACTGCTATTGCTGTACTTTGGATCAAATAAAAGCAGGCTTGCTGAGCAGAAGAGACTTATTTACAAAAAAATTAAAAATCTTATTGTCCAAAAACTTTTGACTGGTTGTATATATTCAAAAAAAAAAAAAAAAAATTAACGAAAAAAGACTTAAATACATAATTTAAACTCATTTAGCTGATATTACAAACAGGAAAACAGAAGCCTACTTTTTTGAGGGTGTTTACTTTATTTAAACAATTCATTTTGATTTAACACAGTTGTATCAGGTTTCTCGTTCAAACCTGATTTCATCATGTTAAATGGTTACTTTTTGGCATAACTCAATGTTTTCATTTTGAAAGTACATATTTCAGTCAAGCAGCTTAAATAAGTTTTACACTTCTCATCATGTTTTGCACAGGGCTGAACATGAGGAAGAAAATTATAAAATAAAGTGTCATTTTACCAATTTTCAGCAAAATTAGAAAAAGGGAGACTTGTTAATGTCCAATGTTCTTTCATGTTGGAATTTTAAAGACTTTCTGTTATGTTGGTGTTTTTTTTTGGGTGAGGTACCATTGTGGTTGAGGACCTGCTAAAAAGAGTCTAAATTGTTTTACTTAAAAAAGCAACTCCACTTCTTAAACTGCCAGCAACTGACATCATACGTGTAAAGAAAAGTTATATTTTACTTGCTAATATGTTATTATAACACTTCGGCTGAAATCGTAATGACAGTGGTTCTACATAATGAAATAATGTTATTTCTACTCAAGTTATTTTTTTTGTTTTTCTGGAATTTGTTTTATTTTTTAAGGCAATTCTACTGAATAAAAAGTTTTTCTGTTTTTGTTCTTTTGTTAAATATGAAAAGTTCACAATCTTCACTGAATGTTTTTTTACTGAATAAATTCTATTATGTAGACTAGTTAATATAAATTAACTGATATATTACCCTTTCTGTCCAATTCACAAACATATTAATCAACTGGTGCTTTTTTATATTAATGAAACCATTTGGCATATCAGTTACAAACAAACCCTAAGTCACTGTTGTGAATCATGGACTTATTTATATTATATTTCTAACTATATAAATGAGAACTGAAACTGTTTATTTTTGTTTTGTAAAAGCAATGTGAAAAATGCAAATCAATATAATTTAAGTACTGTTGTTCTTATGACAAGAAGAAGAATGTTGGAAAAAAAAAGATTACTATTTAGCACATGTTTGGGAAATGGCTAAACAAAATTCTGCGTATAAGACATTCTTAGAGAGAAAGAGCCCTCTTCGATACAGTACATTATGACATGGGGTTTGAACACTTGCAATTTGTTTTGTTTGATGTGTAAGGCTCAAGTGCTTCTTCTCACCTGCTTGTTTGAATCTCTGGATCAAGCGCTCTCTGATTCCCCTCTGCAGGTTGAAGTAGTCGTCCTCTTCGTCGGGTGTACGGAGGAAGAGCGGAATGTGCTGGAAGACAAGAACGTGGCGGGAGGGGGTCTGGGTGGCTCTGTGCAGCTGGCTCTCCAGCCAGACCTCATGGGCCTCATTTAACTCAGGGCAGCCTGACGAGTCGAAGAAGAACTGAGAGTTCAACACCAAACACAATACCCCACCCACCCAAAAACTGAAGTAATCATCGCCCCAGTCGCGACAGAACTGCTCCACGGTCTCCGGAGTGGGTGTGTTGCCTAGATCGTGGTTGCCACTGACGAACACAAGGGGAATGCTGGGGTCAGTTTCTCTCAGTGCTTCTTTGAGGTCCTTAACCTGTTCTTCTCTGAACGGACATCCTAAAAAATAAAAAGAGATTTTTCTTGGTTGCTTTATTTAAAAAACAGCATCTGCAACTTAATATGAGATCCATTTCAACAACATGATATTCAGGATAATTGGGTCTAGGGCAAGTTGTATTTCTATATCTATTTATTTTTTTAAATTTTTTGAATATTTTATTTTTAAATATTTGCACACATTATCCCACACAAACAAAACCAAATATATATAAAATATATTATATTTCGATTTTTTTCTGGAATGATGTGCACAGATGGTTTGCGCATAACAGGAGCAGAAAAGACTATATACATAACAAAAAAACTACAGTTAAATCCTCCAGAGCAATATTGAGCACAGCAGCCATGAACACAGCAGGAACAGTGGGTTTTCAGTGGAAAATAAGATGCAGCGCCAGACATGAGGCATGTGATAGTATATAAATACTATCTTCAATGGCTCCTTCTATCTTCAAAAGAATACTGAAGCAGGCAATATGTGGAGGATTCAAAATAAAGTTTCTGTTTCATACAGAAAATAGGGAAGCATCCAGTCTAACCGCATTTCTCTAAAGTAAAGGCAGACTGTCAAGCGTTGAGTTTTGAAGCTCGTTAATAACAGCCTTAGGTTACCTCTAATATGACAAGTAGGGCATCTTGCTAATTGCCTGCTGTGAATTTGAAACTCAATGAGTAGCGGAGCTGAAATTAGAGTTGGCATTAGTGACTGTGGTGTTGTGAATGCTAGACAAAGAAAACTAAACCAACAGACCATGATTCTAGTCTACGGAGAGAATTAACCTTACTAAAATGTATTAGTATTAGTAGAAATGTAAGTTATTATCAAGCAACACTCTACAATGTGAGTAATTCACTCACATATGTGACCAAATTATGCACCAGGTGGCTAAATATTGTCTGTCATTAGCCACTGGCTGACAAATTGTTATTTTTCACTTGCCAGTGATTGAGTTAGAAGCTAAAAACAGTTTTCTCTCATACACATGCAAAGGGAGAATGTGAGAGAGTATGAAATGCCATTAAGAATTGGTATGCTAGATGTAAATGGTATTCTTTCTGAATAGTCATTTTCAAAATGACAGCTATCGTTTGGAATAATTCATTATTTTAGCCGTTTACACTGTAGTCTGCAGAGGGAATCATCACATAGATCTTTTCAAGTAGACGTAGATCTTTTAAAGTGACCATGGCTAATAATTTCCATTACCACAGAAAAAAAACTCACAGCAACAACAAAAAAAGTTTGTTGTTGTTTAAAAGAAGCCCATTTCTGCAACTGAATAAAAAATAAAAAAAGGTAATTGCGACTTCCAATTCAGATTTTTTTCTCACAATTGTGTGATACAAACTCGCAATTCTGACTTTTTTCTAGCAATTACGAGTTTACATCTCTCAATTCTGACTTTCTTCTCACAATTGCACGATACAAACTCCATTTCTGACCTTTTTCTCAGAATTGTGAGATATAAACTTGCAATTGTGAGTTATAAAGTCAGTATTGCGAAATATAAACTCAAAATTCAAATTTTTTTTCAGAATGCATATAAAGTTGCAATTGCAAGTTAGAAATTCAGAATTGAGAGATATAAACTCGCAGTTATGAGAAATGAAGTCAGAACTGCATAATATAAGCTCGCAATTACGAGTTATAGTCAGAATTGTGAGACATAAACTCACAACACTTTTTTTCTTAGAATTGCGAGTTTATATCTTGCAATTTTGACTTTATAACATGCAACCGTATTAAGTCAGAATATAAACTGATAAAAAAGCGAGATATATACTTGTGTTTTCAAGAAATAATTATGAGAAAAACTGAGATAAAAACTTGCAATCATAACTTTATAACTCGCAATTGTACGTTTATATCATGCAATTCTGAAAGAAATAAGAATTGTGAGTTTTATATCTTGTAATTCTGACTTTATAACTCATAATTGCGAGTTTATGTCATGCATTTCTGAGAAAAAAAGTCAGAATACTGAGACATAAAATCGCAATTGCAAGTTTTAAATTCAGAATTCTGAGATATGAACTCGCAGTTCTGAGAAATTAAGTCAGGATTGTGTAATATAAACTCACGAGTCTACATCTCCCAATTGTGACTTTTTTCTCATAATTGCGAGTTTATATCTTGTAATTCTGACTATATAACACACAGTTGCAAGTTAAGTTAAAATTAAATAATACGAGAAATAACCTCGCAATTTTGAGAACACATCAGTCTCTTTCCCCTCAATATTGGACTTTATAACTCGCAATTGTGAGTTTATATCTCACAATTCTGAGGAAATAAGTCAGAATTGCAAGGTATAGATTTGCATTTGCGAGAAAAAATTGTGAGAAAAAAATGGATATATAAAGATGTAGACTCGCAGTTCTAAGAAAAAAATCAGAATTGTGCAATATAAACTCTCAATTATGAGTTATAAAGTCAGAACTGTGAGATATAAACTCACAATTCTGCCTTCCTCTCAGAATTGTGATATAAACAAAAAAAAAAACCGGTTTCAGGTAAGTATGACTAAATAAAAAAGACTAAATAATAAACTATCACTTCATAAATGACAGAATTTTCATTGTTTTAAAAAACATACATTACATTTATTTAATTAACTTCCTTTTTATGTGTTCTTGGTTTGAGTGTTCTTGGTGTGAATAGGCCAATTACTACTCTTATTTTGTGATCAATGCTATTTCCCAATATCTGAATCTGAGCCTCACTTCGACTTTCTCTCTGAGTTACGTAACATTCAATTTCAACAGGTCCCCCATTTCTCCCAGCTGCCAAATCCCATAGAAACCTATTAAAATCTCTCCCAAAAGAGATCACTATCAGCTAAACATACAGAGAAGAGAGGGCTCTTTCAGAGCTGATTTCCCTCTGGTCAGCCCACTGATGTGCAGCTGCTCCTCAGAGAACTTCACTTTTATCCGCTTTCAACAGCAATTAAAAACCTAACGTATGTGGAAAAGGAAACAGAAGGATAAGAAAACCCCTGCCTCACCTTCTGAGATGTCCCTTACCACAGTACACACAAGGCTACAGGCGGCAGGCAAACGTTTTTATAGTCCCCATAAGGAAAGCATCAGGTTCAATGCTCTCCAAATCTAATCACCTCCCTCGATGATCTCTCCTGCTGCCAGTCAGGAGAAGTCCTTGAACCGGAAAGCTCACAAGGATTCTGTTCCGATATCACAGAGCGGCCCTTCAATTACCGTGCGGAACTTTGCTTGTCCAACACGCTGCCGCTCACTGTTCATTACGGCAGGCAGAACGCAGGAGGTAGAATGATTGAAATAAAACCAGATTTGGTCACCAATGAGGCTTGAAGAGTCGCAGCATGTGTTTAATGAAGGAAATACTGACTGACAGCGTTGCTCTAAACCCTGAGAATGCCAATACAACGGTCATAGAAAACGGATACTTCACCTAAGAATTAAAATTCTTTCATTAACCCTCATGCCATTACTAAATCTATATGATTTTTCTTCTATATAGATTTTTTTCCTTCATATAATATTAGTAAATGGTTACCAGGCACATAAAGTAGAGAAAATGACTTAATTATTAATTGAAAAAATGCCATTATATTAGTGTGATTTGAATATGCACATATTCAGATTTAATGTGTCACAAATAGGTATGAGACACATAATGCATACATAATTGTCAGGGTTATGCTGCTGCTGCATCGGGCGGGAAACAAGGACATGTGGATAAACTCAAACAATGGTGTTTAATGGGAACCCAAGGGGTAAAACAGGGCAGGCAGGAACACAAGTAGCACATATCACAGAGACGAGAAGAAGAATACTGATGTTCAACACCAGACAAAGGAATCATGGGGCAGACACACTATAAGTAAGACTTAGTAAAACTAAGTACTAAACTAAACGAGGGATAATTAACGGGACACAGGTGAATCAAATGACTAATCAAACAAGGGAGAAACTAGGTCACAGGGAGCACATGGGGAGAAAAACACACACAGACAGTCCATGGGCGTGACATATCGCCCCCCTCCTGGAAGGCGCGTCCTCGTGTCGCAGAAACAGCATAGGGAGGGACAGGAACTTGGGAGGAGGCTCTGATGAGGATGGATACCTGGGATGGGGCCAGCAGACAGAGTCCCAGGGTGGTGACGATGAAGGGAGGAGTCAGAGAAGAGACAGGAGGAGCCAGGGAAAAGACAGGAGGAGCCAGGTGGGACCCAGGCCACAGTTGGTGGAGACGACGGAGGGAGAAGCCATGGAGGAGGAAGGGTCTACTGACGGTGGAGGATCCTGAGGTGGAGACGGAAAGCCAGGGTGACGAGGAGGATCCGGAGGGCCAAGGCGGAACAGACTGCTCAGGCAACCAAGGCGGAGGCATGGATCCAGAAACCTCAGTGGAGCCGGAGTGACAGAGGACCAAGGTGGAGCAAAAGGGAAGGGGGAGACTGACAGAGCCAGAGGGATGAGGCGCAGCTGGAAAAGTGGAGTACCGAGGTGTAGGATGGTCGACGACAGCCCAAGGCAGAGCCGGAGGGACAAGGGAGGTAGAGAGGAGGGAGCTAGTAGCCATGGTGGAGCCACTGGCTCAACGGGCCAAGGCAGAGTTCTGGAGGCAGAGACAGGGGATCCTCCAGCCATGACACCAATGAAGACTGGCAGACCCGTGGTGAGCCCACAGCACTGAGGTTGAGCAGAGGGGCTGCCAGATGAGAGCATTGGAGGTAGGCAAGAGCAGGACGGTGGGTGGGCATTTGAGAGGCTGGCATTTCTCAGGGCTGGCAGACAGCTCACAACGGGAGCCCAAAACATGGGATAGACCGGGGGCTCAGAAGAAGGCAGGAGGAGAGGGGGTAGTCGGCATATAACTCCATATCGGAAACCCCCTCAACCTCCAACAGTCCCAGATCCACAATGAGCTCACCCTCAGCCATGGTGCAGTTGGCGGAGCTCCTCTCCGCAATCTCACTGTCCTCGGCTCTTTCTCTTGTGGCGGCCATTGTTGGCGGTTCTTGCACCTGGTCTGATGTCATTTGTAACATCGGCTCCGCAGCGATCCTCAGCTCTGTTGCTTCGGGCTCGGGCTTGGGGTTGGGCTCTGCACAGCGAGGAGATGGTGGGCTGGGCTCTGGGTCTGGCTATGCTCTGGATCGGGGATAGACGCTCTCCAGACAATGGACAATAGCTTCAGTCCAGCTCAAGGTGGTGTCGGGGAGGTCGACAGGGCGGTGGTAATTTGCCCCTATCCAGAACAGTGAGTTAGGCGCAGCATCGTCGAACACTGTTAAAGCGGCGAGATGGCTGAACTCAATTGCATACTCCAAGAAGGAAAGGTCCCTGCGGGCTAGGGAGGTGATGTTTGAGGCGCCGGGATCCATGGGGAAAACAGAAGACAAAACACTGAACAAAACAAATGGAGGGGAAACACGCAAAAGAAAAATTGTCAGTCTGGTGTTCTGTTAGGGTTATGCTGCTACTGCGTTGAGCGAGGAATGAGGAGACGTCGATAAACTCAAACAACAGTCTTTAATGAGAATCCAAGGGGTAATACGGGGCAGGCAAGAACACAAGTAGCACACATCATGGAGACGAGAAGACGAATACTGATGTTCAACACCAGACAAAGGAATCACGGGGCAGACACACTATAAGTACTAAACTAAATGAGGGATAATTAACAGGACACAGGTGAATCAAATTACTAATCAAACAAGGGAGAAATTAGGTCACAAGGAGCACATGGGGAGAAAAACACACACAGACAGTCCATGGGCATGACAATAATGAACTGAATGTAAATTGAGGGATTAATAGTTTTTTAAAGAATTTAACACTTATTCAGCAAGGATACATTAGTCAAAAGTGGCAATATAGGCATTTATAATGATTTATAATGACTTTTTAATGACAACGTAAACAATGAAATGTTCATTTTGGGGTGAAATTTCCCTTTAAGGATCACAAATATCACACTGACATATATTTCACCATTGGGGAAAATGGTGGAATGTCTCAACAAGCTCTGTAAGATCCTCAATCAAAAATATACAGCAAGCTTCCAGCAGCTGAAACTACAGAATTCAAGGATGACTGCTTCGGGTCCATGCGAGTCAAAAGAAAAATCGATCACAAAGACACAGCAACGCCTCTATTCCCAGGAGAAGTTCAGGATGTCTCCCAAGATACAAATACTCTTTTACAGGTGCACTATTGATAGCCTCCTGTCAGATAGTATTACTGTCTATTGTGTGAGCTGCAGCACACAGAACCTGCTCAAGGTGTGATGGTCTGAATAAGTCACAGAGGGTATACTGCCCAACCTGCAGGATAACCACACCAGGCAGAGCAAGACTAAGGCCAAAAAAATCATTACGGATTCCTTCCATCCAAACAACAGTCTCTTCTCACTGCTGCAGTCAGAAAAACCTAGCAAAGTCTTGGGGTCAATACTGAGAGGTTCTGGAGGAGCTCCTATACCCAAGCTATCCAGACATTAATGAGGACTCTGTCAGGGGCCTGCAACACTAACAACACAACGGAGGCCTTTATCATGCACATATAAACTTTATATCACACATACATATTGTTAATATGGTTGCTTAGATGCAGAATATCATACAATAATCATTTATTCCTCTTTTGCACACCCTTGTTATTTGCACCTTTGTATACAGTGGAAGAATTTTAACACTTATTTACTCCCCTCTCATTTTCAGCTATATTTTTTGTTTGTTTTTAACATGGCTTGGAGTTTATTTAGCACCCAGCCATGTGTATAACTTAAAAAAGACACAAACCGTAGGTTATGCAATGTTTACAAGTGGATCCAAAACAGCACCTACTGTTAACACCAGAGTAGGCAAGAACAACATCTTTTTATCTGGCAGTGCAGCATCTGAATGAGTAATCATTTTAAGTATAACTTCAATAAACAATGAATAATAGGGTCATTTTTGTGCACATTTTAAGTTCAGGACTATGTGGGAATTTTTGTAGTTGTAGCTGAATTAATATCTCATAATGTGACTTACAACTCACAATCGTGATTTTACGTGTCTTGTAATTGCGTCTTTAAATATAATGTGCTTTTCTTTTTTATATTTCTTGTTTATATCTCGCAATTCTGACTTTTTTTCTAAGCATTGCATGACAAACTCGCAATTCTAAACTTTTTGTCAGAATTCTGAGATATAAACTTGCAACTATGAGTTATGAAGTCAGATTTGTGGGATATAAACTCGCAATTGTGAGTTATAAAGTCGGACTTGCGAGATATAAACCCCTAAATCTTACTTTTTCGTGATATAAACTTGAAGTTGCAATTCTAAAAAAAAAAAAAAAAGTCGGAATAGCGAGATACAAACTCGCAAAAAAAAACTCGCTATAAGCTTTTTATTATTATTATTATTATTTAGTGGTGGAAATGGGCTTCCATATGCATCTGATTTAATGTTTAACAAATAAATAATTAATAATACGATAATTAGGAAATGTTAAAATAAAAGAGTAATTTTAAAAAATAATTTTAAAACCCTGTATATCACACAATGTGACTTGTATCTCACAAATTGTCATTGTAACTACTTCTTTTTTTTTAACTCACAACATCATCACTTTTTTATTTTATTTTATGTTATTTTATTCATTTATCTTTCACTCTGAGGCAACTGGCAATAAAAATTTGTGTATCATTTGTTCACTCCTTTTTTTATTTAATATTGAATGTAGAAAAATAAGAAAACCATTTCCAAAAAAATGAAAAACAAGAATTCAGCTTAATTTTTCGTTTTTCATTCAGGGGTAGAAAAATTAATAAACAGCTTGAATATTTTATTTCTACATGTGGGCAGAAATTAAGCGCCCCTTTCTGCTGACTGGTCAGCCGAAGATCAAACCGCGCCGCCATCAGTTTATTTGTAGTTTTGTGCGGCAGTATAATAGTCCACCGCTGCTGCAGGTGTACAGAGTGTTAACGCATTTATTGCAACTACATTTAATCTTTTTCTCATCAAACAACCAGACAAATGAATGGCACGACACAGCCTGTACCAGAGCAGAGCCTATACAAGGCTTTCTTCTGTGCAGATATAAATTCTATGCTTTGCAACAGCTGGGCATGGCAGGGTATGATATATGACAGCTGTCATAGCATACCCTGGTCCCCCAGTAAGTTTGTTTGTTTAATTAATTAATTACTTTTAAATTAAATATTTTAAACACTAATACAAAAAGCAAAGAATAATGCATTGACTTTGGTATATAATAGGCCTATAATGTTCACGCATTCTGACTATCTGACAACGAGAGAACAACACAGATATTAAAATACATACCCTTCTGAGAAATGTATTATAACTGCACACTCGCACACAGAACTGCAACACAATATTTTTATAAATAATAATAACTTGGCATTTCGGTTTGTATCTAACCAAACCTGACAGTATACCTTCAGTACACTTCGAATATACGCCAAGAAATGCATAGGATTTATTTTTGACACCTTACCTTAGTTCACACAGTTCCAATAAGTTGCAATGGGTTAAATAAACTCAGTAACCTAAATAAGCAGACAAACGAAGACCAGTATTGAATTGTACAGGAAATATGCAGCAGTCATAACTTTTTTTTGCTGAGCATATTTAATTAATATTGAGTATTAATTGATGTTCACTTGGATTTTTTCCTTAGCAGGGGAAATAATACTCTGTCATTTATAGTTGTATAGTAAAACGTATATTTTTATTTATGTACTTTCAAAATAACTACAAAATGTCATGCGTTTGAAAAATACAGAAAACAGCGGAATGCGCTGCTTTAGCGCCTCTCGGTCTCCTTGAGCATCTTTCTGGCCCACACGACAAACACAAAGCAATACACAGTGAATACTTGACGCGTCTACTTTAAAAGTCTACATATACATTATTTCACGTTAAATGCATCACTTTAGAATAAATCACAGTACGTATCATGATGATTTTTTTAAACGTGACTTTACAGTCTGGAAAATAGTTACCCTACTGAGGTACTCAAACACAAATATTAAAAAGGTTCAAACATTCACTGATGCTCCAGAAGGAAAAACAATGCATTAAGAGCCGGAGGGTGAAAACTGTTTGAATATGAAGATCAAGGTAAATTGTACTTAATTTGTCTTCCTGGAAACATATACAAGTATCTTCTGTTGCTTCTACGTGGAAAAAAATTTAATTTGAACAAAACAAGAAAAAAATTGGACATATATTTATCCTGTTCAAAAATTGTTTTTGAGTCCCTTAGTTGTCCTCCGTGTGAAAAGATAGATCTCAAAATCATACAGTCATTGCTGGAAAGGGTTCAAATATGCAAAAGATGCTGAAAATATTAAAGGGGTGCTATTATGCTTTTTCACTTTTTTAACTTTAGTCAGTGTGTGGTGTGTATCTTTGGGCATAATGACAAAGTTACAAATCTCAAAGTCGACTCCAAAAGGAGATATTTCATTTTTTAAAAATCCTGGCTCCTTTGAAGTGAAAAAGGAAAGTGAAAGTGACAATGTATTGTCAAGTATGGTGACCCATACTCGAAATTGGTCCTCTGCATTTAACCCATCACACACACAGCGAGAAGTGAACACACACACTGTGAACACACACCCGGAGCAGTGGACAGCCATTGCTCCAGCGCCAATTGGGAGTTCAGTGCCTTGCTCAACCGCATGCAATGATGTCACAACGCGGTCCATTAGAATATCATTAAATGAAATTCCGCCCATGTATTTAATGTAATTAAATACATTAGCACGATAATACCATGTATTGGCGATCTCGCAGGCTGACGATAGGACCCAACACTACTGTAGTGTATTATTTACTCACCCTCCATGCATCCTAGGTGTATATGACTTTCTTCTTTCAAACGAATGCAATCGGAGTTATATTAAAATTTATCCTGGCACTCCCAAGCTTTAGAATGGCATAGACGGGTGTTTCTCCTTAGCAGTCTAAAACAAGTCCAATAATATGCATCCATCCATAATAAAAAGTGCCTCACACAGCTCCAGGGGGTTAATAAAGGCCTCCTGTAGCAAATCGATGCGTTTTTGTAAGAAAAATATCCATATTTAAAACGTAAGAATCACTTTAATCTAGCTTGCGTTAGTTGTACACGGAACTTGCTTCTTTGACAAGGGGTGTGGCAGTACAGAAACATCATCTAAGCCGTTCGTCAGTCGCAACACAGTGGGACAGCTAACCAATCACAACACACTTCGTTTTTCGGAAGGCGGGCCATCATTAAACCCGGAACTAATCGCGCCTTATGTGCCAGGCTGGGAAAAATGTATTGTAATAATGTAAATTATGTTAAAAATAATGCGTTTTTCGAACCAGCAAGCATGAAAGCATGTTCTAGTACACCCCCAAAACAAAATCAAGACTTTGTAAAAAAGCATAATAGGACCCCTTTAAATAAAAAAAAATGAGCGAACGAATGATACACAGATGAATAAACTTCAAATGAAAAATTCTATATTAAAATGTTTCATTCTGTCGTTTCATTCTGTATCTGACTTGACATTTAACAAAACCATTTTTAGAGAAAACAAGAAAAGTGGACTTTTGAACCAGAAAGGGAAAACTCTTTCTTTGAATCAACAATGAAAATTGCTATAGAAGCTTTGTCAAAACATGTTGCAGCCTCCAGATATAATCAACCATCACCCAACACTGTCAGATCAGAGTCACACCCCTGCTTTTCTTTTATTCGTCTGATGATGTATTCGTATTTTTCTGTGATTTTTGTTGTGACTGAAGAACAAAAAATTGAGCAAAAGGCAAATGAAACTTTGAGGGAGCTGTTCTCTTTCAGTGACTTCTGCTATCAAAATCCTAATGCTTAATGAAGAAGTGGTGAGGAGGAAGTGGCGTAGGTCTGACGAAGCCTGTGCGAAGCAGAGAAGGGAAACACGCTGCATGACGGACATGGCGTGTAATGCATATGGCATCCTCTGCCTGCTCTTCTGGCCTGACATTAATGGGTGTTGACGCCAGGCCGTTTAAAGGTCTCCAAACCTCATAATGTTCCATAGCTGTGCCTTTACAGGCAGCTTATCATAACCTGACCTATAAATTACATCCAGCAGTGAAGCCACAAACCTGGGCTCATATTAAATCAAGCAAATATGACACTTCAGAGTTCCCTCGGATCTTAAAAGGGGATAATCTGATAAGTCATCCATTGAAAAACCAGTTACTGTCAACATTTGGGTGATTTAAATTCACGTGGTGAGAAACATTTATGACAGCTTTAAACGTACTGTCACTTTGATACTGGCACTCAAGTGCAAGACACTCAAGTGCACATGACACTTGAGAGCAAATGTACAAACACTCTCGTCACCTTCACAGGTGACTTCCAGTCAGCACATTCATGTGTGCAGGATAACTACCGTCTGGCGTTCAGAGGTGATTTTTGTATTTTCCTTTGTGCTTTGCAGTTTGAGCTCAGGCAATTAGATAAGTGCAGAGATTGCAGGTAGTCGGCTCATGCAGATGGCCTACAGCTCCACAAGCTCATAACAGCCACCTCAAAGATTAGAGACGACTGAAGAAGAAAGGACTTGAAAATAAGACTCCAGACACAAACTCTGCCTCTTCAGTCATAAACATAAAATAAATGAACCCTGAAGTGAGCTATTTGTCTAATAAATTCAATTCTTTTTGTTCTACAACGGAACCTGTTTCTTATTTATATCCTGCATTTATGCTTTTAGATTGACCTATCTACCTATTCAAAAATGTTAGTAGTCAACAGCAATACCAGTTAAATTGCATGATTTTTAGTTCCAATAACTATGCAACTCAACATTATTTGGCTACAAAGAATCATTATACTAATAAAAATATATACATAAATAGTAACATAAATTATAGTATTTTGCTTTTCCAAAGTTAAACTATTCAATATATTGTAGCATCCAAGCATTTTACAAGTTAACATTACTTTGTGTATCAAGCAATTTTTAGATAATTACTTGGAAAAAAAGAAACAATTTTTTAAGCAACAACATATACAAACAAAGGCAGAAATTAAATAAACAGTATTTCTTCAAGATAGTGACTGACTATAAGAAAATAGTAATAAAGAAATAAATTAAGAGAAGTTTGTTTTGTTATTATTGTTAGTTTGTCATTAAGTTATTTTAATACTCTTATTTTAATATTTTTAAAATAAAATCTCACAGGAACCTCAATTTTTTTTTTATATCAACTTCAAATTTGGAGCATAATTTATTTAGACATAAGGCTTTAATTTTATAGCAATTTTGGAGTCAAAAATATTTTGTCAAATATTTATTTTATATAAAATAAAATTTGGTACACTGCAGTTTCTTTGCAGTAAATTTAAACTTCTACAACTTTTTGACACTTTAACATTTTGAAATGATTCCACTTCTGCAATAATCTGCTTCTTAAAAAAAAATAATTGTCTTCTTAAAAAACAAAACAAAATGGGGGGTGACACTTACAGGTCCACTGAAGTGCTTTGAAACATGCAGGCATTTTCTATGTTGATGTTATTTTAACTGAAACAGGAAGACAGGGCGGGACAAGTCCAGCAGCCCCGCCTCCTTTTTTAAATAGCCAATAGCGTTTCATTTATATCATAGCTTGGGCCAGAGTCGTTGAGCTCGGTAAAGCCGCATTTGACAGCATATGACAGCCACAATCTCATCCATATCACATTATTTATATATAAAATAGCGTGAACAAGGGGTTGGGATGAGTCAGATTCTAGAGAGCATGTGACTGGACAGAAAGTTTAATGAGAAGCTGAAGTGCAGGGTGATGTCATCAAAAAATCACTGATCTATATAGGCAGAAGTTAGAGGCTGTAAGTTTTAAATGCTTATGTTTAAATATTAAATTTTGATTTCATGGGGACTTTAAGGGGTTAAGAAAGGTTCTTTGGGCTACTAAAATGTTTATTCTAAATTGCTATAAAACCCCATTTTTGAAACTTTTTAGATTTACATTTTTGACTAAAGAGGTCTAAAATTTCAGGAGAAATTGATCCTTCAGCATTCCATCAGCACCGTTTCAGAGGAACAGATGGCTTACCAGGCATAGCATGGACTAGGTCTCCACACAGGACCAGGAAGCGAGGTCTGGGCTGTAGTTTGTTGATTGCCTGGACTGCCTGTTTTGTGAGCTGGACCTCCTCAGCCCACTCATCCCCTCCTGAATCACAGTCACCAATCCTCCATGCCTTCATCAGGCCAAGCTGGGGGTCCGCAGCCTGGATGAAGTAAAAGGGCCCGTTCCATTCCTTCTGTTCATCTGGGAAGGACAGGAGAAAATAACCTGAAGTTAACAAACCATTCATACAGTAAAAATCTTAATTATTGATGCTGCGTTTGTGGATAATGCATACAATGTTTTGCATAATTAAACAATGTAAGATGCTAACAATCAAACTGTTTAAAGTATTTATAAAAATCTTTGTCTCAAGTGAGAGAGTCAGTTAAGGGCACAGCTCTAACACCTGGAACGTGTGGAAACGTTTGTCTCGCTTGTGGTATAGAAACTTCAGCTGTACATAGCACCTTCACAGCATTTCTTGTGTTATAAGAAAACAAAAACTGCAGGAAAAAAAAGTCGATTTTCACACCTCAGGGTTTACACCACAAATACAGCACAGAAACAGTTTTTATCCATGATTCTTTGAGAAACTTCCAGCATTAAAACTTGGTCAAAATATAAATGAAGAAAATACCCCTGCTGGGAACATCATACACGCCTTGTCTTTCCTTTCCACTATACTCACTTACATCGAGTGTGTGAAGAGGTTTTTGACAGAATAGCAAGCCTCAAGAGCTAGAAGAAAAATAGAGAATTTCTGTTCCTGATCCTGACAGTGCAGCCTAGTAGGGAAAAGAATTTCATGATTCTGAGTTATCCTAAGCTACACATAGTCATATGAACAACTAGTCTGCAACCACAAAGATCTATGTCTCACAATTAATTTTAAATTATGTTATACACTAAAAAGAACTGGCTCATAAGAGTCAGTCATTGTGGAGTTGGGCTACACTGGATGCGCAGTATGTTTTTGATGCTAAAAAGAATCGGCTAAAAAAAATTTGCTTTTGTACTTGTACTGTAGATTTGTGATTCGCTACAAAGAGCCAGCTCATAAGAGTCATTCGCTGCGGAGTTAGACTATACTGGTTGCGCAGTATGTTTTTGATTCACTTAATGAACTGGCTCTTAAGACTCATTTGTTGGTAAGTCAGACTACACTGGTTGCACAGAATGTTTTAGATTCACTAAACGGAACCAGCTAAAGCCCTTTATTGGAAGTTGAACTGCACTGCTTGTGCTGTAGATTTTTGATTCATTAAAAAGACCCAGCTCATAAGAGTCATTTGTTGTTGAGTCAGATGACACCGGCTGCGCAGTTTGTTTTAGATTCACTAAAAAGAACCAGCTCATAAGAGTCTTCATTCAGTCACCAAGCTACGCTTTTTGCTGTGTATGTTTGATTCACTGAAAGATCTGTTTCATAAGATTCATTCACTCTATGTCCGTGCATACACTGACTGTGGTGTATGTTTTTGTTTTGTTCACTAAATAAACAGCTCATAAGAGTCATTTGTTGAGGAATCAGACTACACTGTTTGTGCTGTAGATTTATGATTCACTAAAAAAGAACCAGCTCAAAAGAGTCATTCATTGAGGTCTGTGCAGTTTGTTTTTGATTTACTAAAAGAACTGGCTGTTAAGACTCATTTGTTGGGCAGTCAGACTACACTGGTTGAGTAGTATGATTTAGATTCACTAAAAAGAGCTAGCTAAAAATGTTATTTATTGGGGAGTTGGACTACACTGCTTGCGCTGTAAAGTTCTGATTCATTAAAAAGACCCGGCTCATAAGAGTCATTTGTTAGGGACTCAGACAACACAGGCTGTGCAGTGTATTTTTGGTTCACTAAAAGAACCGGTCCCTAAGAGTCATTTGTTTGGGGAGCTACACTCAACCAACTACATTGGTTGCACAGTATGTTTTATATTCACTAAAAGAACCGCTTATAAGAGTCTTCATTTAGTGGCCAGGCCACACTTTTTGCAGCGTATGTTTTTGATTCACTGAAAGAACCGTTTCATAAGATTTATTCACTCGGTGACCAGGCTACACTGGCTGTGGTGTTTGTTTTTTGATTTAAAAAAAAAAAAGATGGAAAAAAAAAAACAGCTCATAAGAGTCATTTGTTGGGGAGTCAAACTAAACTGTGTGCACTGTAGCTCTATGATTCACTTAAAAGAACTAGCTCATAAGAGTCATTTTTTTTTTTTATTCACTTAAAGAATTGGCTGTTAAGACTAATTTGATGGGGAGTCAGACTACATTGGTTGCACAGTATGTTTTAGAAGAACCGGCTTAAAAAAAGTCATTTATTGGGGAGTTGGACTACATTGCTTGCGCTGTAGATTTTGTATTCATTAAAAAGACCCGGTTCATAAGAGTTATTTGTTGGGGAATCAGACTACACTGTTTGCACTGAAGATTTTTTGATTCACTTAAAAAGAACCGGCTCATAAGAGTCATTTATTAGAAAGTTAGACAACACCGGTTGTGTGGTGTGTTTTGATTCACTAAAAGAACAGGTTCCTAAGAGCCATTTGTTTAGGGAGTCAGACTACATTGGTTGCACAATATGTTTTAGATTCACTAAAAAGAACCTGCTAAAAAAAAAAATAATTTACTGGGGAGTTGAACTGCATTGCTTATGCTGTAGATTGATTCATTAAAGAGAACAAGTTTATAAGAGTCATTTGCTGGGGAGTTACACAACGCCGGTTGTGCAGCATGTTTTTGATCCCTTAAAGTCCCTTTAAGGCAAGTCATTTCACTCGGCGGCCATCTTTGAAACACCTCTCGGGGCAGGCAAGTGCAGCTCTTATGTCTTTGAATGAGGAAGCATCAAACTGTTCACCAAGCTTACGGTAATTTCATATTTGAAATCACCAGTGAAATCTGACAACAAACTGCCTTATAAATATCGTTCTTTATGCTCCAACAGCCTTAAAAAAGCTTATTTTTTCAGGCTAGATCAGCCAGTGAGCATGCGCAGTACTGAGCGCACGTCTCAGAACGCTGACTGTTTCATAGCAAACGGGCAGCTGCAGTTACGCACTAACTTTACTAATCAACGATTGGCTCTTTTATTAAGAAGGCGGGGCTTTGCGCTATCCTGAGCATTGCATCTTTCCCCATTCAAAACTATAGGAGTGACAAGTCTTGGGTATTCCAGTCTTTGTTTTGATTCACTAAAAGAACTGACTCTTAGGAGTCATTTGTTTGGGAGTCAGACTACAATTTTGAGGATTTTTCTCCATATAATGGACTTTATTGGTGCC
This sequence comes from Labeo calbasu, assembly GCA_019740295.1. Lineage (NCBI taxonomy): Eukaryota > Metazoa > Chordata > Actinopteri > Cypriniformes > Cyprinidae > Labeo > Labeo calbasu. The sequence continues at coordinate 22,115 of JAHKKF010504878.1, forward strand.
CTGATTTTGAACTTCCAAAATGCAGTTTAAATGCAGCTTCAAAGGGCTCTAAACAATCCCAGCCGAGGAAGTAGGGTCTTATCTAGTGAAACGATCGGTCATTTTTTTCAGAAAATAAAAATTTGTATACTCTTTAAGAACAAAAGCACAGGATCTGGGATGCACGTTCACGACGCTACGTACTACTGAATCACGTCGAAAGGTCATGCGGAACGTAGGCAGAACTTCAGACCCAGTGTTTACACAGCAAAAGTAAGTTTGTAAACACTGTTTACAAACAAAAAGGTACAACAATGTCCTCCTCTCAAGCTGTAGGAGAAAATAAGATGGAGTTTTTCGCCATAGTCAGTACAAAGACAATGAACTTACACGTGATTCGTAGTAGTGATGGGAAGTTCAGATCATTTTACAGATTCACTAAAAAGAACCTTTGAGTCTCGTTCAGCAAAATGAACGAATCTTTTTTCCGAGTCATTTAGTTCATTTTAGCAAAATATAATTAAAATGTTACGTGTTACTTCCCTAACACATCTACTG
>JAHKKF010504879.1:0-17120 GCA_019740295.1 Labeo calbasu
GTTGGGATCAGTAATGTTTCTTAAAGACGTCTCTTACGCTCATCAAGGCTGCATTTATTTGATCAAAAATACAGAAAAAAAAAAAAAAAAAAAAAACTGTAGTATTGGGAAATATTATTACAATGTAAAATAAAAGGTTTCTATTTCAATATACTTTAAAATATAATTTATTCCTGTGATGAAAAGCTGAATTTTCATCAGCCATTACTCCAGTAATTCAGCATTTATTCAAAGTAGAAATCTTTTTGAACAATGTAAGTCAATGTATGTGCTATCACTCCTTAATCACATAAATCCCACATCTTTACTGAATAAAAGTATTAATTTTCCAAAAAAAGAAAGAATAGACATGTACTGACCCCAAACGTTTGAACAGTAGTGTATATATCAGAAAATATTTTTATTTTAAATAAAAGCTGCCCTTTTATTTTTATTTGCCCTTTAAACTTTTATTTCATCTGAGAATCCTGAAAAAAAAATCATCATGTGAACATGTGACACTGAAGACTGGCGTAATAATGCTGAAAATTCAGCTTTGCATCACAGGATTAAATTCTATTTTAAAGTATATAAAAACAGAAAACCACTATTTTAAATTGCAATAATATTTTTCAACATTACTGTTTTTCTGTATTTTTAATCAAATAAACGCAGCCTTGATAAGCAGAAAAGATTTTAAAAAACATTAAAAATCATACTGATCTCAAACTTCTGAATGACAGTGTAAACATTGAAGTATATATACAGAATGCAAACATTCAGGTTTTACGGAATAAAATAAAAAATACAAGCAATAACTATTTTGTTATCTTTTAAGACAGTAATGTTTTTTTCTCACTTATGATTAGACTTGCATTTTTCACTACAAAATTAGAGAATTTAACATAACATAAATATTTAACAGTGAACAATGTACGCCGTTTAAAAGTTTAGGGTCTGTAAAATTTCTAAAAGTTTCTTATGCTCACCAAGGCAGCATTTATTTTACCAAAATACAGTAAGATCATGAAATATTATTAGAATATATCTACTTTAATATATTTTGAAATGTATTTAATGCCTGCGATGGCAAAACTGAATTTTCAGCAGTCACTACTCCAGTTTTCAGTGTCACATGATCCTCCAGAAACATTCTATATTTTTCTATGCTATATTTAATATTTAACAAACATTTTCTTTTTATTATTAAGAAAGTAGTAAAATTATATATAAAATAATAATTACACATATAGTGTAATATTCGTTTATCATATTCATTATATTTGTAAAACATTTTTTTTTTCAGGATTCTCTGATGAGCAGCATTTATTTGAAATAGAAATATTTGGTAAAAATGTCTTTACTGTCACTTTAATCAATATAACGCATTATACACATTAATTCCTTGCTAAAAAAAAGAAAAGAAAAAAGCCTAATTTACCATAAAAAAAAAAAAAAATAGAGCGAAAAATTTATCCGTGCATACTGTGCACTGTTTCACATACTACTTTTTAAATAAAAGACAGCATATGCTAGTACTTCCATTCCAAACATACCCATGGACATGCAAAAAATATAGAAAATAAAATCTTCCAAAAATCTACCCAGGTAGGAAAGAACAGGATATGATCTAAAGCTCTGGGAGAAAATAAAACTGTTCATGTGAAAAATGGATGGCTAGCATCTGAAAAATAGCTGTTGGCTTTTACAGACATTAGTGTTAATTGTGCATACAAACATAAATTCTAAAATGTCATGTGGCCAGATTAATTTCTTTAAATTAATGAAAGTTTGCAGCTGTTATTATTTTTGCATTTGAATGGACAGAAACTTAATTAGAGTGGGCATGATGAACAACAGTGTGTCATCTAGTTTTACGGCTCTTCAATTACTAAACAAATAACAAATGAACAGGTGCAAACTTCAGACTGTGGGCCGTGTCGCTTGCAAACAAGTGCGCTATTTTGCGACTGCAGGTGCTCTGGGTGAGTGAGGCAGGGTGCAGGAAGGTGAGGGGCGCGGGCACCGCAATACTGCACTGCATACGGTGGGACTGGAGACTCAGATCCAGGTGCGACGCACAAGGGTAGTCCCTCTTAGATTCTGTCCCCTTTCTACACTCCTCTGTTCTTACCCCTGGGTAACCCATGCAGACAAAATGAAAAGGAGGCTACAACATAAATGTTAATGTACAGCAGAGCAATTCAGTTCAAACAAAAATTAAAGCAAGAAAAATGTATGGCTAGTTGATGTAATGATTTCAGTACAGACTAAGCACAGCAACAACCACGTTACCAGGGAAGAACTATTAGGATTAATAATTAATTATTAATTCTAACAGTGTATTTTAAACATTAAGAAATCCCTAACTAGCAAGGTAAGAGTCAGCTACATTATGTTTAACCTATACATTTGTTTTAGGTCAGTGCCCACCCACACCCCTCACTCGCTCTCTCTTGCGTGCTTCCTGCGGACACTACCTTGCTGGACTCTGGGCTTCTTGAACAAGCTTGCGGAGTGGCGCAGTTTGCACGCCCAGCTTTTGAATTTGCGAGTCCAGGATTTCTTGCTAACAGGATTTCTGATACTAGGACATGTCAGGTTTAGGCCAAAATATCCACCTCCTTCATTGTGCTGCTGCTGCTGTTGTCCAGGCCACAGGGGGACAGGCGGCTGAGAAGAGGAAGGCAACAGAACATCTCCAGGGGTGGAGCTTTCAGTGAGGGAAGGGGGAGCCTGGACACCACACATGAACAAGAGGAGGCAAACAAATGTAAGAAGTGCTGTGAAAAGACTGTACAAATCTAAAATAAACTACATAATCATTTTAGAAATGTACTCCATCGTGTTAGGTAGGTAAAGGTAAAAAGTACTTTTTACTTTTTAGAAAATAAAAATAAAAACTTTTTTGAAGTTTATACACTCAAAAATACATAAGCACCAAAAATATATATAAAGTATATAACATATAAATAGAATAGAATTCATTAATATCAATAAGTTTTTGGGGAGTCACACCACAATCACATTTATCAACCCGAACTAACATTGTCTTGTCATTAAGAGGTCAAATTGCCTGATTTTTTTTTTTTTTTTTTTTTTTTAAACTTAACACATAGTCAATTCTGCAAGGGTGATAGTCTGCTGCAGGTATGATATTTCCTGTTTTATGTTTTTTTTTTCATAGTGGTTGTTTTGAATTGAATTTGAAATTTTGTAACTGAATTAGAATTTGAATTAGGAGAAAAAAAATACAGTTACAATTTTTTTTTAAAATATTAATTATTAATTTAAATATGAATAGTTTTTTTTCTCATTATGATATCAGGACAGCTGTATTACTCTGATATTTTCTATTTTATTCCCCCCACCCAAAATTAAAAACAAAATGAAAAGATATTATGTATTATTTAGCAAGCTTGTAACCACATAAATCAATAACCGAAAGAGCATTTTTGACAAATCCAGGATATTTACAATAGAAATATAATGATTTTTAACGTTTATGATTGTAACAGCGCCATCTACAGTCTGATCTCCATAACATTTTGTATGCTTGTTTAAAATCTGTTGCATATGCTCACCTAGTTTTTTGAGGTTTTGAGTTTTCATTTAGGATTTGTAGGCTTGTGGGTATATTTGGCCTAGCCCCTTTGCAAAACGACTCTGTTATAGCTACCCAAAGGCCAAAGTTCAATATGTACTGATAATTATATATCAAATTTATTTGAAAAACTGGAATCTGAGGGTGCAAAAAAAAAAAAAAAAATTCTAAATTGTGAGAAAACCAAGCTGTTCAAATTAAGTTCTTAATGCATATTACTAATCAAAAATTAAGTTTTGATATATTTACGGTAGGAAATGTACAAAATATCTTAATGGAACATGATCTTTATTTAATATCCTAAAGATTTTTTTGGCATAAAAGAAAAATTGATAATTTTGACCCATACAATGTATTTTTGGCTACTGCTACAAATATACCTGTGCTACTTAAGACTGTGTGGTCCAAGGTCACATATGTGTTCTGAGTTTGGCAAAATATCTAATTTCATTCATGAGTTACAGGTGCTTTAGTAAAGACTACTTACAAATGTCTATATATAAGGCGACTAACTGTTAAAAAATTGAGCGATTTCGTTCTTTTGATCGCTGTTGCGCCACCACCAGCTCGACCGGGGTGACGCTGTAGACTGTGTGAGATTTGGGCTATCCGATCAGTTTTAGGTGGAGAATTGTGAACCTTGGTCATTCTAACAATTACAACAGGGTTTCAATGCTACATGCTTGAACTTCTAAAAACACATTTTTTATATCACTGACCTATTTATCTGAGATAAGTGCACCCCACTTACACTTAGAGATGATTCACTCTGTACTTTCGGGGACCCAGGCTCCTGTGGAGGGGAAATTAGAGAGCATGGAGGGGATGTAGAGGAGAAGGATGAGGCAGGCTGGTGTTGCACAGCAGATGGGATCGTCTCCTCCTCCCCTGCTCTCTCCTGCTCTCCATCCGGAGAGGTAGAGGAAGAGCGAGGGGTGGTGGAGGAGGTGGTGGAAGAGCTGGAGTGAGGGGAGGTGTCTGAGGAGGTTGTAGGAGGAGCGGAGAATGTGTAGGGGGGCTCTGAAGACTCATCAACTGCAGTGGAGGCCACAGCAGATCCAGAAGTGGAGCTGGGAGCAGGCGCAGTACCGCCGGTGGACCCACTTCCCAGTACTGTCCCGCCAGCGCTATGCTCTTGATACAGAAGAGTCCTCAGCTTCTCATCCAAAGTCTTGATTCGATTGTCCACAAACTCAATTTTGGGCGGGCCTTCACTGTCTGACTCTGCTACCGAGGAAGGCTGGGCTGGAGAGGGTGTGAACGTGTGGGAGAGGGCAGGCAGAGCCGTTTCAGATAGCGGCAGGGGTGGGAGTGAGGTGTCCGAAGAGGGATGGGGTGGGGCAGAGTGGCTGACGGTGTCTTCACCAGTAGACAGCTCAGACTCCGACTGCTGGATAGATGCCTGCTTTTGCACAGGCATTGTGGTTTGTGCCATATCATGTGGTACCTGTTGAAGTAATGTCTGGGTTTGCTCAGCGGGAACCTGCTGTGGGATCACCGGCTGAAATGGAGCTCGAACCTGTTGAGGATCCTGGGTCTGTAGGCCATGCTGTGGATGCATGGAGAGTATCGTTGTAGTTTCTTGAGATGCCTTGTGCTGTTGGATATGCTCAGCAGGGGCTGTTTGAAGGCCGTGTTGCTGCAAGAAAGCAGTCTGTTGCATTGCCGGTTGTTGAGTTTCAACTGGTACTTGTTGGTGAGGAACCTGCTGAACTTGGGCAGCTGGAAGACCTCCCTGTGAAGGTACCGTCTCCATTGGCACTGGCTGTGGTAGTGTTTTTGACTCACTAGGCTGGAGTTTAGGCAGCTGAGGAGCAACCTGCAGCACTGGCTGAGGTGTAATCTGTTGTTTCTGAGCTTGTTCAGTGGTGGGCATTGCTGACTGCAGTGTCTGGGTTTGTTGAAGTACATCCGGAGTCTGCATTTGGGTTTGCGGTAGTAATTGTTGTGAAGGATCAGTGTGGGTCACCAGCGACGCTGGAGGTGTCCCATAAGTAGGTAAGGTAGAGAGGGGCTGTTCACCCTCACCTTTAACTGTAGCATCTCTTTGGTCCATGCTGGAGCCAATGAGGGCTGCGACTGCAGGGAAAGGAGCAGCAGAGGTGGTGAAGGCCGTGCCTGGAATTGGCCCTGCAGTCAGAGTAGCAGGCTCTACTTTTGGCAAGGCAACGGGTGTTACATCTTTTTGGGCAGCAATAGTCGAAGCTGACATGGATGCGGGAGCTGATACAGTAGATACTGGAGGAGAGGATGCAGACAGTGAAGAACTTGGGGAAGATGCTATCCCAGCAAAAGACTCTGAGCGCTGAGGGCTCTCATGATCTGATAATACATTAGACAGAGAGTAGAATATTTAACAGCTGTCAAGATAATTAAGATTGTTCTATTAATTATCATCACTATAACTACATTTTAATAAAAGGCTAACAGTAGAAATGTTCTCAGTCCACTCTAGCTTGGATTGTGTACACTACCAGTCAAACTTCACTTCTGCTCACCAAGCCTGCATTTATTTGTAATATATAAAATATAAATATTTGTACTATTTAAAATAACTGCTTTCTATTTGAATATATTTTAAAATGTAATTTATTCCTGTGATTAAAGCTACATTTTCAGCATCATTACTTCAGTCTTCAGTGTCACAAATCCTTCAGAAATCATTCTAATATGCTAATTTGCTGTTCAATAAACATTATTATTATTATTATTATTATTATTATTATCATCACCATCATCATCATCATCATCATCAATATTTAAAACTGTTGAGTACAGGAGTTTTCAGGATTATCTGATGAACAGAAAGATCCAACGATTAGCATTTATCTTAAATAAATAGCTTTTGTAACACTTTACACTATGCCATTCAAATGGGAAAGAAAATATAGAAATTATATAGAAAGAAATTATAGAAATTGATACTTTTATTTAGCAAGGATGCTTTAAATTGATGTGATGATAAAGATATTTCTAATTTCTGAACTTTCTATTCAAAGAAACCTGAAACCCTGAAATTCTACTCAGCTGTTTTCAACACACTAATAAAAAAATATGTTTTTTTTTTAACAGCAAATCAGAATATTAGAATGATTTCTGAAGGATCATGTGACTGGTGTAATGACGCTAAAAATTCAGCTTTGAAATCACAGGAATAAATTACATTTTTAAATATATTCAAATACAAAAAATCATTTTAAACAGTACAAATATTTAAACAATTTATTGTTTTTGCTGTACTTTGGATCAAATAAATGCCGGCTTTGTGAGCAGAAGAGACTTATTTAAAAAAAAACATTAAAAATCTTACTGTTCAAAAACTTTTGACTGGTAGTGTAATTTCAATTTCAAATTTCACTCCAGGCCAAAAGTAATGCGTGTCAGAGTGAATTCTCTACCTTTCTCTGTTTCTGTGGACTTGGGAACACGGGCCTCTCCCACTGGAGGGGGAGTGGAAGCTCCCTGGTTGGAGTGCGAGTCACGATGGCGAATGGTTTGGTTAATGAAGAATCTCCAGCGACCTACTGGGGAAGACTGAGGGGCTGAATCCACTTTGGAAAATGGAAAAAAAGCACAGAGTTAAATGATAAAAAGATGCCAAAATGACAGAGAATAACTTTATTCTTCTATTTTATTTGTGAGAAGATCAGATTGTTAAACTCACTTGTTGCACTAGATGGGGTGCTCACATGGAGTTGCTCCAAGGACCCAGTCTGAAAGAGAAAAAAGTTTAATTAGAAATAGACCAAACATACACTTAGTAGGATTCCTTTTTTTTTTTAAATACATTGAGCAAGGACACATTAGACTGATTAAAAGTGACACTAAAGGCTTCAAAAATTCTATTTCAAACAAACGTTATTCAAAGATTTATCAAAGTAAAAAACAAACAAACAAAAAATAACATCTTGTTTCTTTCATAAAGTAAAAAAAAAAAAAAGATCACCGGGACTACATGAAGGAATAGTTAATCCCAAAATGAAGATTTTCAGCCACAATACATACCTGTGATTGAGTGCTTAGTATTCCTTGAGCTTTCTTCACTATAGCTCTCAGCTCCTCAACAAATTTCTCTTTCTCAGGCTCAAGGACAAAATCCTCCTCCACCTACACAAATCACATTATTGAGAAATTTACTAGTGTAGACATACTTCTAAAGCAAAAGCAACAGGTCAGCATCAGCTATCACAAATATGTTTCTCAAGAACCAAATGAATCATTCTAGCTGCTGAACGTATTTCACCATATAATCTGCAATGTCCTCAGGCGCATCTCCCTCAATGTCAAACTTGAATGTGACCATCTTGTTGCTGTGAGTCTCCAGCTGACACTCTACCATGTTGTCCCCTGTGCCTGAAACCTACAACACAGAGAAAATGTTCATAATAGGATTCAATTAAAGGATTAGTTCACTTCCAGAATATAAATTTCCTGATCATTTACTCATGGCATACGAGTTGTTCATATCTTTCTTTCCTCAATCAAAGAGAAATTAAGGTTTTTGAGGAAAACATTTCTAGGATTTTTCTCCTTATAGTGGACTTCAATGGGAGCCAATGGGTCGAAGGTGCAAATTGCAGATTCAATGCAGCTTCAAAGGGTTCTACAACGATCGGTCATTTTCTAAAAAAAAAAAAAAAAAAAAAAATGTATATTCACATATTATGTAGTCACTTTGGAAAGTCACGCGTGACATAAACTGAAGTACCGACCCAGTGTTTAAAGCGAACATGCAACGAAAGTCAAACGCCCTTTACAAAAAAGGTAAAACAATAATGTTGGATGATTTTAAAGAAGAAACAGAGAGTTTTTCACCCTACCCTACCTTTTTGAACTGGAGTACACTGACGAAGAACTAACCGCATGTGACCTTTTCAACATTATTACGTAACGCATAAGTCATGCTAGTGCAAGACAAGCATTTGTGGTTAAAAAGTAAATAAATGTTTATTTATTTATTTATTTATTTTTTTTTTTAGAAAATGACAGATTGTTTCACTAGATAAGACCATTATTCCTCAACTGGGATTGTGTAGAACCCATTTGAAGCTGCATTGAAATCTGGACCTTCAACCTGGTGGCTCCCACTGAAAACCACTATAAGGAGAAAAATCCTGGAATGTTTTCCTCAAAAACCTTAATTTCTTTTTGACTGAAGAAAAACAGACATTAACATCTTGGACGACATGGGGGTGAGTAAATCATCAGGAACTTTTTATTCTGGAAGTAAACTTATCCTGTAATGTTGAAACTAAAAATGAAGCCCAGAAAATATTGCAAATATTGTGATTTACATACCTGCAACATGCTGAGTTGAAAATGAGTTTTTTCAGCCTTTTGACAGGATGATCTCCTCTGAGATTTTACCTTTTCTAATTTACCACTGGCCCACAGCACTTGGGCCTCATCTCCATTGACAGGAGCAGAGCTGGATTTATAAAATATTTTAAATGAAAATCACAGAGCACATTTTTTGGCTGTATTACCAAAAAAGTCAAATAAGAATACACAACTGCTTACCCTGATGAAGAGCCTCTATTGGCAGACTGATTTAAGCTCTCCTGTTTAGCCAGAGGAAAGACAAACAAACAAATACACACACAGGAACGACCACATACCAACAGAAAAACAAAAAGAAAAACAAAAGACAAAATATCAGTTATGTAACAAGTTATACAAATAATAATACAACAAAATAAAAAAATAAGTAAAATGGCAAAGTATGTGTGCTAACCAAAAAAACAAAACTGTCCTTAATTAAAAAGATAAAATTGTAAGTTTGATTTATGTAAGTTTAATTTTTCAGGTGTTAACAAGTGTTAAAAAAGTAGTGGGTCTTGCATCTCAAGTTAACAGAGTTAGAAGAGATAGATGTTTGTATGCCTTCTACCCCATTAACATGTTTTGCAGAATCCTCACATGCACCTAAAAAGGCCAATTTTATATATTCGCTGGTCAAAAATGTTCACTGATATTGTGCAACACTGTATATCTGAAACTAATTTAAGGTGCTTTTGTACCTGAGCAATGCCCAGCAATGCAGCGTCACTTTCTGCCAGCGAGGTGGTGGGCAACACAGATCCATTAGAGTCATGGGACTGTGAAGCATTGACAGTAGGAGGGGAAGCAGGGATCATGTCAGCAGGCCTTGCCTGGGTTATCTGCGCATCTACTGTGAGAGGAATTTCTGAAACTGGGACAGCCGGTTGTAGGGCTGGGAGTGTGGCAGAAGGCTGTAAGGAAGTATGAGATGGACTTGGGGGGATCTGTGATGGCATAAAGGCAGCTTGGGAGTAAGGCGGCTGCTCAAAACTCCCAGTAGCCTCTATGTGGGTCTGTGCCTGCGCCTGTGACTGCACACTAGGATGAGTTGGCTTCTGCTGGTTCTGTGGGGAGGCTGGTGGACCCGAGACCACCTGACTATACAGAGGTACCGTTATAGCTTGGGTCTGAGGTACCTGACTGGGTGCAATGTGCATCGGGAGCATATGTTGGAGTACTGGTTGAGGCTGACTAGGCTGTTGGAGGAGATCTTGTGGTAGGACAGCATTTGGCGGTAGAAGCTGCTGCACATGGTGGGCTTGAGGCAGCTGCTGTTCATACTGTTGGGTAGCCTGAGGTTGCACTGGAGCCATGGGCTGCAAGACTGTCTGCATCGAGGCCACGCTGACCGGTTGCTGCTGAGCTTGGATAACTGGCGGAGCCTGGGCCTGCATTTGAGTTTGGCCTGTCTGTTGTAAAAAGCACTGTGTTGATGAAGTGGCCATTGGGTTGATGGTAGGTGCAAGTGACACCGGAGACAGTACTGCTTGCTGATATTTCTGCAGAGCCGGCTGTTGTTGTTGTTTCACAGACTGCGTGAGGTCCAGCTGAACAGACTGGATGGTTTGCGAAGCGACAGGTGCTTGAGCATACTGTGTGGGTAGGAGTGTAGAAGCAGGCGGCACTGTAGCGTGCACAAGAGGCGCAGGAGTAGTTGACCCTAATGGAACTTGACATTGGAGAGAAGCTGCAGCTTGAGGTGGTACCAACTGAGTTTGGGTTGGAAGGGCTTGCCCTTGTGAGACCATTTGTGCTGGAGTCGGGACAAAAGAATGAATGGGTTGCGGTGTAGGAACTTGTGTTGGAGATGTGATTTGTTGGGTTGGTTGAGGAACTTGCAGCTGGGCTGCTTGAATATGGCCTCCCATTGACTGCGGTGCAGTCTGCAAGGGAATCTGAGTATAAATCGCAGCATCCCCTTGACTTTGGATTTGCACTTGCGCTGGAGGTTGAGCTGACATCTGCGGTGGTACTTGTTGCTGGATGAGTACTGGGGCTGGTACTTGAGCGCTAACCATTTTTGGTACTGCTTGAACCAGGGTCGGCATTTGCAACTCTACCAGAGATGGTCTGTGCGATGCCTGGGGAAGGACAGCTTGCTGCTGCTGAATCAAGACGTGCTGCTGTTCAGTTTGTTGTTGAGCAAGATTTGTTGCAATCATTTGTTGGGAGTGCTGCATTTGACTGATCTGCTGGATCGTTTCCGGAGGCTGTGCTTTCACTAAGGTTGCTTGCGGTTGCCCGCTATGATCTGGTAGAGGAGCATGTTGCTGCTGCAATAAAACTTGTTGCAGTTGCTTTTCGGCTTGTTGTCGCTGTAATTCAATCTGGTGTTGTTGCATCAGAAGATGCTGCTGCATCTGTGACTCTCTTTGTTGGAGCAATGTCTGTTGCTGCTGCTCGGCCTGTTGTTTAAAGATCTGCTGCTGCAGTTGTTGATCTGCCGGCTTCTGTTGCTGGAGAACATGTTGATCTATCTGCTGAGACTGCTGCTGCTGCTGGCGTAATAAGGTTTGTTGCTGCTCTATGTGTTGTTGCTGCTGTTGCAGCTGTAGCAGCACTTTTTGCTCTAACTGTTGCTGCTGCTGAATGAGCGCTTGTTGCTGCTGCTGTTGTAAAAGAGCTTGCTGCTGCTCCAACTGTTGTTGCTGCTGCTGCTTAAACAAAGCCTGCTGCTGCTGCTCTAACTGTTTCTGATGTAAAAGAGCTTGCTGCTGCTTTAACTGGAGCTGCTGCTGTTGTTGAAGCAAAGCTTGCTGTTCCAATTGTTGCTGCTGCAGAAGAGCCTGTTGCTGTTCACGCTGCTGCTGCTGCAGTAATGCTTGTTGTTGCTCCAGTTGTTGTTGCTGAAACAAAGCCTGCTGCTGTTGTCTTTGCTGTTCTACCTGCTGCTGTAAAATGGCCTTTTGCTGCTGTTCTATTTGCTTTTGTTGCTCAATCTGTTGCTGCACCGCCAAGTTTTGTTGTTGCTGCAGAAGAATCTGTTGCTGCTCAACTTGTGGTGGCTGAATATACACTTGCTGTTGATGTTGCTTCTCCAATTGATTTTGCAAAACAGCCTTCTGTTGCTGCTCCATTTGTTGCCTAATTAAAAGTTGCTGTTGTTGTTGCTCCGTCAATTGCAATGGCTGCTGGATTGTTTGAAGTACCGGTGGCTGTTGTACCATGGACTTTACCATGTTCTGCTCTTGTGATTCTGCCATTTGTTGCAAATAAACTTGCTGTGCCTGCTGTTGATATTGTTCCACTGGGGGTTGTTGTACTGGTGCCTGATGCTGCTGAATCACAACTTGCTGTTGGGGTTGACTTGCAGGTTGTTGTACGTACACCTGCTGTTGTAGATCACTTTGCTGTTTCTGCTGTGGCAATGGGATATATGGCTGCTGAGATGAACTGGAATGTGGCAGCTGTTCCTGCAGAACAACCTGGGTTTGTTCTACATGCTGTGGCTGTTGTAACAAAACTGCCATTTGTTGAACATGGTCCGTCTGCTGTGGCAACAACACCGTCTGGTGCTGCTGCATTATATTTGCCTGCTTTTGCGGTGTTGGTTGCTGGATGTTCAGTTGCAACGTCCCAGGCAATTCTGCCATCACCTGCTGTTGCGTCTGAACAATAGTTTGCTGGGGCAAAACATCAGTGGGTTGTACAGCAGCAATAGTAGTTTGGGTCTGCATAGGTGGCATAATGTTGCCTGCTGATGCTATGGGTTCTCCAGTCGGGATGGAGGAAGCGAGGACAGTCATGGGTGCCTGGGGTGATATTGGGGGGATGTATGTCTGTGACTGTACAAGAGAACTGTGGGGAGTGGGGGTGTCAGCGGGTCGGGAGTGTAACATTTGTGAGGATGTAACATCTGTTGAGTATGGTGGAAGGGGCTGGTGGGGAAAACATTATTTAGGAAGGTTGGGGAAGCAAGTAGTGGTGGGAGGGAGAAAAAGAGAGAGCAAGAGTAAGCATTAGTGCAGTTCATTAATCATCCAAAGGAAACAAGACATTATGGAAAGCAAAGATATGAAACAAGATTCCACATGTGGAGTCATTAGGTTATTTCTAGACTGTGTTCAGCCTACAATCAATGCCGCTGTTTTTTGATTATACGCCTCGTCAGATCAGAGATAGCTGTATTCCAAGAATGAAGGCCATTAAATATGGTGTTCGGGTCAGCCCACTGCACCACTAAAGATGGACCCTAAAGGCCCATTCACACTAAATGCAAAAAAAGCTGGCTGAAATCATAACGATGCACTCCTATTGGTGAATATTGGCCCTGCAATGCAGCAACGGGTTTTGAATGACCGCAGCTGTTTTGTTCAGGTATGCCAACTTTTCAGAGTTTGAATTGCATTTTATGTGGTCAGTTTGTTTTAATTTGTTGTTTTGCTGTGTGTGAATAGGCCGTAATTCAAAAATGTTTCCAACTCACTGCCTCAGGAAATGTATTTCCGTTCTGCAAACATTGTAGCTTTCCCCTCAAATATTGTTGTTAGATTTTTTTTGTTTTTTTGACAGATGTCTTACTATCTAGAACCATACATTTTTATATGACACTAAACTACTATAGTATTAAATAGACTTTGAATTCAAGGATTGAATACAGCAATTATATAACATTTTACTTGGTTTTATAGCAATATATGGTTCAGCTTATAATCAACCCAATTTTACAGTGAAATTCAACAACAAATATGTTCTCTTGACCTAACATTAAAAATGTAGGTCAGTGAACATCATGTAACTCAGCACATGACCTAAATCAAAGTCACAGACTGCACAGAGAGAACATTCAATTCAGTATTTCAGTAATATAGTGCCATATCTACATATCGTTACTGACAATATGTGACCCTGAACCACAAGACCCGTCTTTAAGTAGCACAGGTATATTTGTAGCAATAGGAAAAAATATATTATATGGGTCAAAATTATCAATTTTTCTTTTATGCCAAAAATCATTAGGGTATCAAGTAAAGATCATGTTCCATGAAGATATTTTGTAATTTTCCTACTGTAAATATATCCAAACCTAATTTTTGTTTTGTAATATGTATTGCTAAGGACTTAATTTGGACAATTTTAAAGACAATTTTTTTGCACCCTCAGATTGCAGATTTTCAAAAATTTCTGCCAAATATTGTCCTATCCTAACAAACCATACATCAATGGAAAGCTTATTTATTTCTAAATCTCTTCTTTCAGATGACGCATAAGTCTCAATTTTCCAAAAATTGACCCTTATGACTGGTTTTGTGGTCGAGGTCACATATAGGCATATCACATAAAGTTACTGCAACTGACAAAAAACACAGAATATGAGGGATGACATACTCCAGTAGTCCCTCAACATATTCCACTAAAATAAAATTTGACACCGTGTACCAAGTCTCCCTGGATTTATTTGTTTTAGATATGAATTTTCGTGTCCAGTGCAAGAGTGGACCAAGAGAAGAAGAAAAACACAAGGGAGACAGTCACCTGAGAATATTGTTGAGGCACACTTAATGGGACCTGTGATGCCATAGTGACTGGTTGAATGAAAGTCTGTGCCACAGGAATGTTAGGAGCCCCACCACCACTTTGGCCAATGGAAATGCCAGATATCCCACCATTCTGGCCAACAGGCACATTTGGAACCCCTCCGCTCTGACCAATAGGGAGCAGCTGGGGGTGAGACATAACCCCTGCTCCTTTCACTCCCTACATAAAGGAAACAATTCTTATCCAACCAAAGTGTACATTCAAACAACAACTACTTTTTTGTACTGAACATCAAAGGTTTCAAATGAGCAAGAATGGTGGTGTCTCAGCAGCTGGGGATGTATATGTCTTTGTGAACATGCAAAGTAAGAAATTGTTTCCTGAAGTAGCAGTACTTACAGATGTGCCAGTGGGGTAGCTGGTTTGAGCATGAGCACATTGGTTCCCCGTCTCGGGTACGGAAAAAGCTTGGCTTTGTCCAGTGGCAGCAGAAAGACTCTCACTCTCTGAGTATGAAAAAGGGGAATGCCAAATCAACATTAGCTAAAACTGCCTGTTAGATCCTCTTCATAAACTGTTATTTTAAAATTAATTGCTCACCTGTGAGCCCCAACGCAGTACCTTGCTGTTGGACATGTTGGTCCACTTCCGGCAGCTCCTCTGCCTCTCCGTGACCCCCAGCAGCTGCAGCGGCTCCTGTGCCCTGTGAGGAGGTGGTGCCGGAAGGCTGGACATAAGAAAAGGAGGAAGTTAGGACCGTGGAGTCACGGCGCTCATCCAAACTTTGTTGTTGCTGCTGCTGGAGGAGCTGCTGTTGCCGCCGTTCTCGGGACTTCTTAATTAGAGTCACTCTGTCTCTGATGGACTTCCCCACCACCTTAGCATCACTTTCATGGAAAAAGCCGGACTTCACCTGCAAAGAAAATGAAACAAGAGATTTGGAGCATGAGTAAAAATGATAAAAGGCGAATGGGAGGGAGAATGTAAGTTATGTCTTAAAGGGACAGTTTACCCAAAAATGAAAATTGTGTCAGCATTTACTCACACTCATGTCATTCCAAATGTGTATGATTTACTGACTTTCGTGGAGCACAAAAGGAGGAATTTTGAATGAATATTTTACTGTTTATTGTTTCTTGTGTCGTCAGCTCCAGTCCTCATTTACTTTCATTTTACTTCATTCATTTAAAAAAAAAAAAAAAAAAATCTTCTAAACAATAAAGTCAAGCAGGTTTTAAAGACTAAAGGATGACTAAAATTTATTTTTGGGGGGTATTGTTTGGGTGTATTTAAATTTATTGCCATGTCGGCTTCATATATGCATCATGTTCAGCAGCGGCAGCTCTTAAAGTAATAGCAGCCAAATAACCTCAAAACCCAGCTGCTGTGATGTCTATTAATCAAAGAACAAAAGAACAAAAAAAGTAGCTTTAAGGATTCATCTATATTTAATTTGTGATCCTGTACCACAAAACCAGCTTTAAGTAGCATGGGTATATTTGTAGCAATAGCCAACAAACACATATTATTGATTTTTCTTTTATGCCAAAAATCATTAGGGTATTAAGTAAAGATCATGTTCCATGAACATATTTTGTACATTTCCTGACGTAAATAAACAAAATAATTAACGAAATAAACACAATAATTTTTGATTAGAAATACGCCACGTTGCACCACAGACTGTCCAGGAGTTGGCGGATGCTTTAGTCCAAGTCTGGGAGGAGATCCCTCAGGAGACCATCTGCCACCTCATCAGGAGCATGCCCAGGCGTTGTAGGGAGGTCATACAGGCACGTGCAGGCCACACACACTACTGAGCCTCATTTTGACTTGTTTTAAGGACATTACATCAAAGTTGCATCAGCCTGTAGTGTGTTTTTCCACTTCAATTTTGAGTGTGACTCCAAATCCAGACCTCCATGGGTTAATAAATTTGATAATCATTGATAATTTTTGTGTGATTTTGTTGTCAGCACATTCAACTATGTAAAGAATAAAGTATTTAATAAGAATATTTCATTCATTCAGATCTAGGATGTGTTATTTTAGTGTTCCCTTTATTTTTTTTGAGCAGTGTATAATAACATTTTATAAAATTATACTTAAAAATGACATTTTATACACACAATTCTATTAAATATTCAATTAAACAAAAAATAGTCCTGAAATGTTTGTCCTCATAAAATAAAATAAAATAAAAATCAGCCTCATGACATAAATTGTGAGAAAAACTATTTTATAAACAGATTAGTGCTACAGTTATGACTTTTTGGGTGATCTGTTCCTCTAAAAAATGAATCACAATAAATAGCTCAAATTATACTTATATTATTTCTCTTTTTATAGATTTATAATACACTCTTCTTGTCCTCTTTTATGTTTCTCACCATTTCTAGTGCAACTTCTAGTGCAACTGATGTAAATAAACAAAATAATTAACGAAATAAAATAATTTTTGATTAGAAATATGCATTGCTAAGAACTTCATTTGAACAGCTTTCTCAATATTTCGATTTTTTTGCACCCTCAGATTCCACATTTTCAAATAGTTGTATCTCGGCCAAATGTTGTTATATCCTAACAATCCATACATCAATGGAAAGGTGATGTATAATTCTCAATTTCAAAAAATTGACCATTATGACTGGTTTTGAGTAAACAATTTTTTCGGGGTATTGGTTGAGTATATTTAAATGTATTGCCATATCAGTTTCATGGGCAATTATATAGCAGA
>JAHKKF010504885.1:0-18478 GCA_019740295.1 Labeo calbasu
AACATACTAAAAGATGCAGAATTAAATTTGTACATGTATGGAATGAATACGTATGGTTCTTATTTTGTTCAAGTGCATGATCTATTTAAGTCTATATGTCTTACTAAAACAAGCTACACTTCTAACCATACATCAAAGGCTGTAGTGTACATTTTTGGTAAATGTTCTTGGAAATACGGTTTCGGAAACACCACATCATTGAACTCTGTTCGTCATGATCTAACTTGTGACCATAGTTTTCCAACTATGCTTTTGGGAAATACAAAGCAGTGGCATTGTTACGTATTGTCTGTGGTTTCTACTTTCAGTTCAGTTTCAGCCCCTGTGTTTATTCATTCCCATAGCTATTCATTTGTTAATTGATTAGTCCTACTTGTTCCTAATTTTCTCCCTCATGTGTCCTGTGTATTCATACCCCCATATTGTTTCAGTTCTTTCTCTGTTTTTGTCATAGTACATGGTATAAAAGTATAAATAATAACCCTGAGGTACTACGTAGCTCTATTTGATCTGGCCTTGAAATGTTAAAAAACAAGTTTTACTGCTCATATTTTCAGAGCGATGACCTTGAGGTCACTGGAGGTCATAAACCTTCATCACCAAACAGGGCTCATCTATTCTCAGCTCCTGCAAGAGGAACCGCTGGGCTAATTTAAATACGCCTCTCAGATGCCATTCCTGGGTAAGAGTAACCATCATTCACCGTTTCCTGGTGGCTCTTTCCCCTGCCAGAAATAGTGCTGACTCTTTTAGGCAAAGGGTGGCTCTAGTGAATACTAAAGGAGTAAACTGTACTGTGTAATCATAGAAAAGCTGTACAGTAATGACCTTAGCATTTTCTACTTATTTTCATTATATATTTTTAATATTTGTCATTGCAATGTATGCTTTTGTAACCATGTTTTTGTCCAAAGATATTATGTCACTATTGTATACTGATCACACAATGACTCGTAATGGGATTATTTTGATCTATAATGATTATGAAGAACTCGGGTTCCAAAATTCTCTTCTGTTCAATAGTCTCCGTAGTTCCCGTAAAATTGATCTGTCATTAGATTCAGAGCACTTTTGCCTGCTGAAAGCATAAATGGCTGTTGTCTGTCCTGCCAGGTAAGGCATTATTGATTAGTGTGTCCCATGAGGCCGTGTGTTGTGTCTGGTTAATAAATGATCCTGTATTTGGCTCCACATGTCAGTGAGGGGCTCAAATGCACTTTGGATATGGCGATGTATATACAATGAAATCTATTAGAAAGTACGTTATCATGCTAACGTTATCATGTGCTAAAATAAGCTTCCTTAAATTGAAAGTAAAAGGCTTGACAAATGTTGTTTTCTTTCCTGTGCTGACAAGTCCTAAAAACAGGACTTTAAACAATTAATTGGAAACTTCCTGGAGAAAAACACACCAGCCCTTGTGAAAATAAAAGTGTACTGAATGTGCACTTATAATTTACTTCAAATCTTAAGAATATTTATTGACTGTTTAAAAAACTTTAAAAAGTGCATTTTAGTACTTTTCAATAAGCATCTTAATAAACTGTAAAAATGTTGAATGAAATAAATTTTATTTATTTGTTTTATTTTTAACTAACCTCTTTTTTGCATCATTCATTTAATTTGCACTTAACTAACATGTAAAGTACTTGATTAGATCATTAATTCATATTAGCCTACATTTTAAATGTCAAATATTTTAAGTGTACTAAATTACTTAATCATTACAAACATGTAATTACAAATATATTCCAATGCACTGACATACAAGACGAATTACATTAAAGTAAATTTTAGTTTACACAAGCAAATTTTGTGTGGAAGTAACTTTCACTTAAAAATTGCTTGTAAATCTCAAAAACAAGAACAAATAAATGCAATACATTTAATTAAACATGAAATTTATGAAGAAAAAAACAAAACATTTTCTTGTAAAACATACTCCCATATTCTGTTATAATTACAACTTTGAAAATGTATTTATTTATTTGTTTGTTTTTATTAGTATTTTTCAATGTATAAGGCCTACTGGGTCAAAAAAGCACTCATTCAGGCATTTGTATTTAATAGAAATTTTCATTGCAATTTAACAAGCAATGTTACATGCAATTAAGTGTCTGAAGCATTACGTTCAGATGGCACTTAAGTACTTTCCTTTAAAGTATAATTTTTTTCTATAATTTTTAGTAAGTAAGAACTTCTTTTCCACAAGGGAAAGTACTCATCTCTTTTAATTCAGCTAGCCAGTACTATTTAGTTTACACAACTGTGCAAAACCAGATAAACTCAATAAAAAAATTAAAACATTCAAAATGAAAATAAACACACACAAAACACAAATCCTTTTGTCTTCCAGTTCAATCATTTTGTCAGGCTTTAGAATTACACTAACATAGAAATGTCCTTAAAGCTAACACACATCATCTTCAGTATTACAAAATTTCCCCCCAAAAAGCATGAGATGTAAAATGAACGGCCAAATATGCAATAGTTCAATGTACAAAACCATTGTAAAAATGCACAAACCTAGTGAAACATTAAGGCATTCTGGCACCCAGCGCAGTCTACAAATAGTATATCATTATCCAAAAGTGTTGACAGATATTCATAACGTGATACTGGCTTGATGTAAGTCACGTCTGACACTAGTACTTCAGTGGTCGTTCCAAACAAATCACAAATGTAGCAAACATCTGACTGGAAACAAAAACACCCTTCTGCTCATGTGGGGCGTCCAGGGTGAGGCTGAAAATGCCTTTTACTTCCCTGCTGAATGTAATGCATGTGGTTTCCATTAAACTCAATGGGCAGAGATGAGGTGGCTTAGAAGAATTCCACCCTTTAAATGCTAAAGCGAGCCACTGTGGGAGCTGTGGCGGCCCAGATTAAATCACAAGTAACTGGGTAACACCTCTGAAAGTTGTTAGGTTGTGAGTCTGTTCTATAGTAATGCAAACTAAGTCTTGTGTAATTCGGCCAGTGTGACTTAAGTGTGTGTGTGTGTGTGTGTTAAAAAAAAAAAAAGGTTCCTCTCAGTGTGCCGTTTATACACACAGTGTGCAGACAGCATGTCGGGCAGAGCGACCAGATTAGACCGCGTGTCACTGACAGTTTAGCTCTGTGAGGTCACACCGAAACTCTTCAGGCCTAAAGCTTCCCGTTACACTGACTATAAGGGTACGTTTACATGACAACGATTTAACTGGAACTGTTTTTCCTTTGCATTTAAAAAATTTGATGAGAAACAAGCTGCAAAATCTGTGAAAATGACTAAACAAGCTGTGTTATGCATGCCAGGCCAGTAGTTGGCGATGTCACTTTGTAAAGAAACACTGTAAACACATAATATGCACATGTCAGTTTTCACAAATTCATGTTTTTGAAGTTTACACTTCGATGATAACCATATCATTTTAAAAAGCTTGCACTCTGAAACCTATTTTCAGCAGTGTTTCCAGGCCCCCCAAAACACTGTTTGTTGTGTAAATGAACGGCCAAAACATAAAACGTTTTCCATTTTTTTTGTTAAAAATAGTGCTGTGTAAACACCTCTTAAATGACAAAAATTCTAGTAATTTTTTATACACAAAACATGCATTAAAAGGCACTTCATACACTTCATTCAAAAAAAAAAAAAAAAAAAAACATAAATAAATAAAAAAAATANCAAAAAAAAAAAAAAAAAAAAAAAAACATAAATAAATAAAAAAAATAATATATATATATATATATATATTTTTTTTTTTTTTGTTATTCAGCCGAGGTTAGTTTAATATGATTTCTATGCTATTGTAATTTTTTCTTACATTGTTAAGTAGCTTTTATTTTTATATTTTTAGTTTTCATTTTACTTCTTAGTAAAGTAGCTATTATTTTTATATTTTTAGTTTTTATTTTAATTTATAGTAAAGTAGCTTTTATTTTTAGTTTTAGTTTTCATTTTAATGTTTAGTAGTTTTGTTATGTGCTTGTCATTTTTATTAGTTTTGTTTCTTGAATATTACCATTTATGTTAAAACAAAAAATAATTTAAACCATTTATGTTAAAAAAAAGAAATATTTCAGTTTTAACTGTTGAACCGTCAAGGCAATACTTTTAATTTTTGTTTATCTTAAGTTTTCAATTTATTATTTATATTTTATTACAGCTTCATTTTAATTATTAAAAAATGCTTTTAGTGTGCGATAATGATAATAACTCTGCCCTAGCCAAGAAAAACACATTTTGTGTCCTAATTAAGGGTGTGAACATAAACCAACTTGTAAAACACCATTTAGGTGTCAAACTGAAAAAAAAAAAAAAAAAAGACATGGCTATTGCTCTGTTTCTGTTCTATGAGGTTTCACAGCTGGACTGAGGAATGCTTGGGGGAGGCTAACAGAGAGCATCATGGGAATGATATCCCTATCTACACAGCATTCTGGTAATAAGCCTGGTACAAGTGTGTGGTCCAACACACAGTTAGTGTCACAACTCTAGACTCAGCAGTTGCTAAAAGGCTGACCAGAAGTCAACTTTTTTCTGATCCTACTGTAATTTTTTTTGGCATGTGAAGAGAACTCAAAGATCATGCAAATGCAAGTGCAAATGCAAATGCAAAAAAAATAAAAAAGGAGTAAAGAGAAAAACAGGAAAGGGCGGCCGTTCTCTCCAGGACACTGAAATCCACCTCCAGTCCAAACTGAAACCCCTAAACCACTCTGTGGAAAGGCCACCGTCTTTCTTCTCTGCTTTCTTCCCTGTCTTTTCCATTCTGGACTGGGAAAGAGGGATCAGAACAAATGCCCACGAATGCCCCATTCAACCTCTGTCCTGGAACGAAGGCCAAACACAACCATGAGATAATATCCCTTTAAAATGGGGGAGCGTGTAATGAGCTCCAGGTTTAACAATCCGCCTGCAGCGCTGAAGAAACTCTGTCTTGACTGCTTCTGTTGCTCATTTAAAGATTTATTTTTGTCTTCTCATCTTGCAAAAGTCTCAGCATGCTTCTGAAGATTTTTTATGTATTATTGCTGTTTTAGTATGTCTGTGGAATCAAACTCAGGATGGCTAGTTTTTCCCCTTGTTAAAAAGAAGCACACTTCAGCATTTTTAAGTACTTATTATGGAAATAATATACTTCAGTGCAAACTGAATGTAATGTTTTCAGATCTTTAAATGCAAGTTAACTGCAATTAAATGAATATTTATCATAGCTTAAATGTACATGAAATGCAACTACCTGAATTTTTAAGTACTTTTTGACCCATTTCAATATTTTATTACTTCTATTATCCTGGAACAAGATAAAAGTGTACTGCTGAATGGGTAACACTCTTTGCAGTGTCCTTGTTATGCATTACATTTAGTAATAACAGTAAAATATAAATAATTACATGCAATTTTCCTAAACTAAACCCTAATCCTAACCCTATAGTAACTACATGTTAATTATAGTCAGTAACGTATAAATAAGTTGTAACAGTTTAATTTAAGGTGTCTTTGTTACAGAGCAATTAAGAACTGAGTAATATTAAGTAACAACATGCACTTACAGCATTAGGATTAGGGTTAATTGCTTGTAATTATGAATAATTTACTGTCATTACTACAGCAAATATATGTTACGTCTAACAAGGTGTTACAAAACTAGGGATCTGGAAATCCCTGCTGTGAACAATGCATTTGCAAAACTGACCTTTTGCTTGTCTTTCAAACTACAAATCGATTGTGAATATTGCTAAATATCATTAAACACTGCTCTTTCTATAAGAGGACCTTTAGGGGAATATTGACCATGCTAATGCTCAAGTTCAAGCGCATCTTTCACAGTCATACTGGATCAATACCACTTTCTGCTGTACTGAACATTACTTAGCCAACCACAATTCAACAAAGACACGAACACAACAAGATGTATATAATCACCAAGCAGCAGAGAGACACCAGGATAAAAACAAACAAAGGGAGATCGTTCTTTGCGCAGGCTATTACAAAAAGCATTTCCAAATACAATACGATTATCCTTTACTTCTACAAATGTAGCTCGCCATGATGATAGAGTGTTTTGGGCGTTGCTAAAAGAGTTTTGTCACTACACAGTTACTAGGGTGTTACTGCTACAGTCAGTATGATAAGGTTTGGGCTTCTTTTCATTGTATAGAATTTGCTACGTTTACATGCAACCAAATAATCTGTTAGTAATCAGACTGATGGCTCAATCAGACTGAAAACCCTTCATGTAAACACTTTAATCAAGCCGACTGATCTCGATCCGAATGAAATTTCCATTCGGTTTGGAAGGGATGGGGTAGACCTTCTCTAATTTGAGCGAGAGGACATGTAAACACTTCATTGGATTGAAAACCGAAACTGGAAAGTACTGTGCAATGGATTAGAAATAGAGTAATGGCACATGATGCGCGGAACGAGCTGTTGTTTTTGTAGAATAAAGTGTCATAAATGACTGCCGTGTTATTCTAACGTTCAAGTGGAGCAGAACAACTTCGGCCACAGGAATGGGCGATTTTACTGCGTGATAAATTAAAACAGCACGGCACAAAGCTTCACATGCTCGTCGTCTCCTAATTAGGAACCAAAATAGATAAATATTAAGTCTGCTCTTTAAAACTAAGAAAATAAGCAATAGCAGGAGAATAGTATGTGCAAACAGCGGGATACTTTGTATATTTGTGCAACGTGTGCATGTCAATAAACAAATCTGATATAGAAGCGTGTTACATATAAACGCGCACATCAACCCAATCACTTTATTTGGCGTTTGTGTAAGCACAACGTTCGGAGTGATTTCATACCAATTAAAACAAAGTGTCCATGTAAACATAGCCAGTGAGATATTTCTCATTCTATCATCCTGATCTTTTACTTAGTAAGCACCATAGGAATAACTAATCAGCAGCACAACCTGCCTGCGATGTTGTTATACTGTAGTTCAAGCAGTAGTTGACTTAATTGACGTAAATACTGTGGCTTTGATGACATTTCTGCAAAATAATTCCAAACATTGCTTTTTACCAGTGTTGGGGAAAGGTACTTTTAAAGTAATGCATTACAATATTGCATTAAGTAATGCGTTACGTTACTTTTGCGTTACTTTTTAAATCTGGACAGGGCTTGCTTGTTTGTTTTTAATATTAAAAGTTATATTTTATATTTAAAAGCCTTCACACCAAAAGTGAAATGAATAAGCTTTAGGCTGAAGGAAAAGTAAATTCACGTCTGTACAGTAGAACGCAGAAGAAAAAAGTTTAACACACTTCAGCAATATTAAAGAAAAGAAGCACAAATGTTTATCTTGGTTGAATTGGATCATCAAAGGTCAGCAGCAAAGACATTGGTTAATAAAGTGGGATTAAATACATAAAGGATATTTGTGTTATTAAACATTTAATTATTGCAGGTTTGCATTTCACTGTTTTTATTCATTTTGAGGAA
Organism: Labeo calbasu; assembly: GCA_019740295.1. Taxonomy (NCBI): domain Eukaryota; kingdom Metazoa; phylum Chordata; class Actinopteri; order Cypriniformes; family Cyprinidae; genus Labeo; species Labeo calbasu. The sequence continues at coordinate 7,439 of JAHKKF010504885.1, forward strand.
TACTGAATCTGTTTTTTAATTAATTAATTAATGTTAACATTATTCTAGAACTTCAGCAACACATTACGCACAATTTCTCTCAACCTCAATTTATTGAGACCTGTCAATCAATAAATGGGAAAAAAAGTAACTCAGATATTTCACTGTAAATTAAAAAGTAATCCGTTACTTTACTAGTTACTTGAAAAAAGTAATCTGATTACGTAACTCAAGTTACTTGTAATGCATTTCCCCCAACACTGCTTTTTACACATTTTGCAACACTTTCAAAATGTCCAGTGGGGATCAATAAAAGCATTTCAGTTTGATGCAAAACAGATAAATGTGAATCTGGCAATGTTTTATTATACTGGCTGTGCATATTACAGCAGTTTGGAAAAGAAATGTCTGATAAGTGGTGTTAGAATTTTAATTGCGCCTGAAAATAATGCACTTAAATGTAACCGATAGTGAAACTGAAATAAACATGAAATAAAAATGCATTTGGTGAAGCAACCATGTCACTTTAGCTACAAGTTAGTATAAGTCTTAGTATAAGTCTTTGAACTTTTTTGTGACTTGTGTTTCAAGGTCAAGTATCCGAATGTTTCACATTGCAAGTGCAATGCTATACCGGGTGGGCTATCGAGCAAGTTTACTATATCAGAAAATCCAAACATATGCAACTGGTTATGAGATGCAAACTTCAAAATGTATTAGTTTACAAATCATGCACTGTGGTAAAAGTGTTTTAAGAGGTCATAAAACAGTATTGTGCAAGGAACCACATGAAAATAAGTCTTTATTAATCCATAATCTACCTCTGTAATGAATATTCGTGTGAAAAGGAACTGTGTGAAATGCTACGTGTGTTTATTTGATCCTTTTTGGAGTTTCGCAAAATTGTAGGTATGAGCACACTTTTCCAATGAGCTTGGGTTGAATATATGGTTAAACTCATCTAGTTTGGTTCCACCCTAAGACCAACCCCTTCATTTCATCTTCTCCACCCTCTGTAGTCAACCACAAACTCTACCATCCTCCTAAAAACCATCTTAGGAATCCCTGAGATGTGTTTTCCCAATGACCAGAACAAAGGTTTTTATACCCAATTCCCAGCATCTCCACTAGTATTAATCAAATGCAACCCAAATGAATCAAATTGAAGGCTGGGTGAGAGTTAGCCCTCTATAAAAGCTTGCACACATATAATGCATGGACTACACTAAGCATGATATATTACGCCTCTGAGACCCGAAGCAGGCGTTACAGGGTTCAGGGCCGTCGTAATGTTACTGCTTCTGCCTGACTAGTCCCTTTTAACTGTCGTGTTGGCTTTACAAGAACCTTTCCTATCACAAAGGAAACCAGCATGCAGTTTGGCAAACAGCCAGAAACCCCTTGTGGTGAAGCCCTGCCCAAAAAACACCCCACTCGGACCTTTGTGATACCTGCCATACATATATACGAGAAAGTGGTTGTTAGAGAACATATATGAACATATTTATATATTACGAAATTTACAGTAAAATAACACATGAATAATTGTATGTACTATATATCTCTTTCATGGTGAATCCCCTTTAGACTTGAACTGATCTGGTTTAACCGTGGTCGAAGCATCGCTGAGGTCATTCGCATGATTTAAGATGTAGGAAAATGACGCAGTCACATGCTCATCTATCATTTTTATTATTGGATATGAATGAATAATTCACTGTAATGGAGGGGCTGACTCAGAGGACAATATCACTGCAGAACAAAACCTTTCAGTCGTACAAGGCTAAAGCAGTTCAATGCCAGGCTAACAGGTTACAGCGCTACCACTTTACAGTTAAACTTAGATTATGCATTAGCTATTGTGGTAATTAACTGTGAACAACAATCTGACTAGCATTTATTATTGTAGACTGATGTTTATTGGTAAATACTATACTAAAATTCATGGTTATTCGTAATTCATAGTTTATTGCGTGAACTAATGTTAATCTACAGACCCTTGTTGTAAATTGTTACCATTACAGGCGTAACAGAGCTGTCAAAGTCTCTGTAGATAAGGGAGTTTGTAATAGTTTTGAGGAAATGGATGTTTTATCTAAGATCTGTAATGGTCTCTTGGTCCGTCTAATTTTGGGCAGTAAAATCAAACTACACAAGAACAGAGTCGGCTGGTGGTTATCACCAAATAAACCCAACAGGAGACGACGACTACGACATGAAATATATATACACACGATCTATTGTGTGACATGCCTAAACAGGATACAAGATGTACAAGATAAAAGATGTAAGGAATTAGTTTCCTGAGAAAACAGTAATAACTGCGATTTTAGTTTAATTTATTTATTTAGACCAATGTTCAAAGTGTTCCAAAACTGGAAACTGAACCTTTAAATAAACTCTACGGATCAGTAGTTCAAAGTGATCTCATGAGGATTTGTATGTATTTTATGTGCATTGTAGTTCTGCCATGTACAATTCTACCAATACATTTTCATATCATAGACCATAAAATGCACAGTATTAATGTGTAGACAACAAAACTCAAATCATGCTCGTATGAACAATTTTGTACAAATCTACAAATGTAACGAGTCCTTATTTAATTTAATATTTAATTCATGCAATAAAGACTTCTTGTGCAAACTCGTTTCAAAGGATTATTGTGAAAAAACAAGACTACACTTTATAGCCTTAAAAAAGAATAAAAGTTCAGTAATCATTTAACCATTGCTTTATGTAATATTTTATTATGGATTTGCAGTTTTTTGAATGTACTCCAACTCAAAACATACAGGCATAAAGTATGCCCAAAATGCAACATTATCATGTTCGGAATATGCATGAAGCCATATCAAGTTATTATTCAACAATCTTTGGTGCTTTACAATGGTTTCATAAAGAACCTTTTACATCTGAGGAACCTTTTAATTTCACAAAAGGTTCTTTGTGGTGAAAGAAGGTTCTACAGATTATAAAAAGTTAAGAAAGAGCAGGTTCTTTAAAGAACCTTTGACTGAATGGTTCTTTGTGAAACCAAAAATGGTTCTTCTATGGCATCGCTGTGAAGGACCTTTTAAAGCACCTTTTTTTTAAGAGTGTAAATGATACGCTCAGTTTCACAGAATGTTGTCACTCCTTCCATATTTTAGGTTTCAGCCTCCACCCCAATATACATAAAAAAAAGTATGTTTTTGCACCTGTAAAGGTACCTACAAATACCTATGCGTAAACAACGAGAGTAGCCATCTCTGTAAAGTCTCTGTAAAATGACAGGAACTTTCCAAGTACAAAAGCCCTACCTTGATAGTTAGAGATTGACTTCTTTCCAATCAATATTTGAATGTGACAACAATGACTTCCAGTGACATGAGGGCAGTTGAATTCAAATTAACCTTCCTGTTTGGTGAGAATTTACCCCAGATGAGGAAGAATATAATGTCTCACTTTGTATCTGGTTTTCTTTTTTCTGACAGATGGTCCGAATGGTTCTGCATTTCTGCCCACAGCTGTGTAACACCAGCTGTTCACTGTGCACAATTGATTCAAAACTTTCCCAAAAACTAATGATACTACTGGCCATCGACTTACCCCAAAGACCATTACAAACCAATTCATGCTCATTGTAAAAGTAAGAATAATGATACCCCTTACAATTTAAGGTGAAAATACAGCTGCTAACATATGGAAATGATTTGCATCTGCCTTTAATGCATTAGATTTACTGCAAGCACTTTTTATTTGGTAAAATAGTTTCCTGTTCTATTCCTTTGACTCAGCATGTACAACAACAATTGTTTTCACCATTTTTAGTCATGACAGATTGGCAGGAATATTGGTTAAAACGGCTGAGAGACCAGCTACACAATCCAGCATTGACCACATGCCTCTGCAGGTCAATTTCAAGCTAATTTATGTGTGACCTCCACTGGCTCACATGAATACTGCTTACATTGTACACCGGCAAAGAAAGGGTCTTTCTCATTGGCTTACCGGTAAGAGCAATGAGAACCGAGAACAGATGAGAGCGAAAGAAACGGGGAGGGGACAAAAAGCAGATCAGATTAGACAGGGGCCTGTTTTCCAGACCAACATCAAACAAGAGATATTACCAGTGGAAAGGAGATATACACACAAGCCCCTTTATCATGACATGAAAACATTTACAGGGGATTTAAAATCTAAAGGGAGTTTACGACCTCACCTGAGAAAAAGTTTTGATGTGTACATAGACACACATTTTAATCCTTTATAAGCCAAAATCAACCTGATCTCATGACGAAAACGTACCTGTGGGAACATTTTTGCAAGACACGAAATATGTAGCACCATGTACATTTTGTGACATATGCGGTGTGAAATGTCCACTAAATGGCACTAAAGAGTGTTCGTTTTTTCCCCCGGAACAGATGAACGTACATATGGTACGTTCTATGTGACTTTGGTTTTGTATGTGTCATACGCAGTTCTGACTTAAAATGTCCGTTGAGTGACTCTATAACTCTAAACTATGAACAAAAACAAATGTGGTGTAAAAATGCAATAGTGATCATGCCCTTTTAGCTTGTTTTTCAATCTCCCATCTTTCAGCTCTTTCATCAAAAGTCATGTTTTTAACAGGATTCGTACACAAGGATTACGCAAGTCCAATTACGTGCCGAATGAGCTACTGAGCAAGCTTATTCCATCTGGAAAGCAAAACGTATCAAGCTGTAATCATAACTGTGTACGATGATTACAAGTGCTCGCTGTTTTACCGCCTCTAGTGTTAAATTCTGTGGAAAACGACAATGATATGTACTTATTGGTATGTAATTCGTGTCTTGCGAAAAGGTTCCCACAGGTATGTTTCGTCATGAGATCAGGCCATAAGCATTAATGAATACTGAAGAGTAATTCTCTGAAAAGCCAAATGTTTTGAGATGAAAAGTTGGAGAATTTAGAGTGTCAAGACATGTTTTTAGGATAAATAATAAAGAAACAGAAAAAAATCAGGACATTTTTAGGCAGAATAATATGGTCTACAAGAAGAAGCAAAACCAGAAAGAGTAAATGTGTGTAGAGAAACTAAAATGTCTCCAAAGTGTCCAAACATGACAAAAATGTACCACAGAACCAAAGACATAGCTTTGTGCGAAACATATGTATAACATTTGTATACTCACATGTTTTTGATATACGAAGATATGAAATTTCAAGATATGTAACATCAGGTTTGATGCCATGATGCCAAATCTCACTATTATGTGTCTTGTAATTGATTGTACTTTGTTGAATTTGAATATGAGGATATTCAACAACATTCATGGCGGAAGATTTGCAGTGAAAAGTTTTCATATAAAGACTTGTAATACAGTGCGCAGGTTATACGGACTACTTTTTCCCATTTTGGGGAGCTTAAGAGCAATTGTATGAATTTAACATGTCTGTAATATTACTGGAGACAAAATCAAGCTTTATGAGTTATTCATGGTATGTAATTCAGTAATGCTTTTACGCTGTTAAATTTCCTTTTAATGTTGGATGGTTGAAGGGTGAGTAGAATAATATCAACTCACTGTACTTATGCTTATTATTTTGTTCATAGAACAAACCTTTTGCTGATTATTTACAGTTCAGTGAAAGTTTCACCCATAATTTACACAAGACGTCATGGGCTGAAGGAAAATGGTGGGTATGGGTTTAGAAAAACATAAGTAAATTATTTATTTATTTTGAATTCCTTTAATCTGGACTTCATATTTTTGGTTACTCTAAACTTTCCTCCCCCTAGATACAGAACCAAAGCCTGGTTAGGAACGACTGCCAAACAAGGTCTGGAAAACAATGACTGGATACGTTCCTATAAATATTTTAGCTAAGATCAGAACTGACAAGAATGCTTGAATAAGACTAGCACTAAAGCATTATTATCTCCATAACGCACAAGAAATGTACCAATGAAAAGTTTGGAGACACACTCTTAAAAATAAAGGTGCTTCACGATGCCATAGAAGAACCTTTTTGTCTAAATGGTTCCATAAAGAACCTTTAACATCTGAAGAACCTTGCTGTTTTACAAAAGGTTCTTTGTGGCAAATAAGGTTCTTCAGATTATAAAAAGGTAAGCAAGGAACCAGCCTTCAAGGAAAATGTTTTTTCTATGGCATCGCTGAGAGAACCTTTTGAAGCATCTTTATTTTTAAGAGTGCACTCGACTAAATTTATGCTTTGTATAATCTTCAAAGAGCTTTTGATCTAAACTTTAATTACTTGAAATTAGTTTTGTAGAAACATAAGCATCTGGATTTTAATGTGTTGCACCAGACAGTGAAGGAAAAGCAGTCAACAAACACTTTCCTTTGCACTTGCACATAAACTTACCACTAATTTGAAGTTATAATCGTGTTATGTAAAACTGTTTTAAACATCTTTAAGTAACCAACAAAACAATGGGATTGTGTATTCATCCTCAGAGATGACACAACTGCTTATCTGTCAAAAGGAGTCGCTGGTCGCTGGTTAAAAGTCCAATAATAAAGTTTTTTTTTCTGTCCAGCAGCTGTTGTGAAGGTCAGAAGTCACGTACCGTCAGCGAACAGATGCTACTGACCACACACCTGATTTATTCCACCTACACTGCGTCTTACACCCATTTACGAGATTAAAAAAGCTCCTCTGCTGTCAGACGCAAGGTTGTTCTGAAGGACAGAGCAGCCAGACGTCCTCTTCAGATTAAAATGGGTACAAGGGTGTCACTGCATCCAATTAATCAATGCAGTCTGTTTCCTGGAGTATTGACATCTCAAAGGAACATGTCAGCTTTAGGAAACAGACTTGCTTTAGTCAGATTTAAGGAACCATGACAGATATATATTTTTGTGTGTGTTTTTCTCTCACTCATGTTTTCCATTTGTGTCCAACAGTCATACAGTAAAAGAAGAAATGTCTTTAAACATAGCATACAGTCATTCTGTACTGTAGTCAGTCCAGATCAACACCATGGCCTGTGTTTAAACACTGGATAGCGGTTAGATGTGTTTACCTAAGAAAATAGATCTATTAGTCATGTAAACTAGCTATTTACTTGCTCAAAGTACTTCTCCTTGTTTGTTTCTTATTTCATTACTTATTTATACAGTGCATGTGAATTGCAAATTAATTCTAAGAATCATATTTTTCAAAGTCCAAATCAAGTTCTGCATGAACCCTACGATTTGAGCTCTAGATATGAATGTAAAATGACACTTTCTATACGTCATCGTTCCTTTTTTGCCTTTTGTCTTAAGAAATACTGTAGAAACACTGTGGAAACAAATAAATAAATAAATAATTCTGACATTAATAATAATAATAATTACCACTTTAAATTAAACCCCCACAAAATGCTACGAAAGATTATTCTCCCTAGCAACAAGTGTAGATGTGCTGCATGTATATTGATATAGAAAACAGATGGAAGATAAAACAAAACAACAGAAAAAGTGTCCGTCGAACCTTTTTTTTCTCCTGTTGTGTGTTAGAAATCACAAAAAACAGGTATACTTCAAACGAGGTGTCTGTGAGAGGCTTTTCGACTAACCTAACAGAAGAACAACATCTTTTTATAAACCACCAAAAATACATCTGCGAGACGGACCGTTACTCGAGCCACACAAGCAACTTTACCAAACATTTCTCGCTTTAAATCACACTCACATCTGGTTTAAAAACCACTTCGACATTTTCAATAGAAAAAAAATAATAATAAAACCCCGACAAAAACTGCCCTTTCATTCGGCCGACTGCAATAAGACGGTAACTTTACCTTATGGTTTTTATTACTAGTTTTCTCTCCTCACTTTCGAAGCCTCATAGGGGTCTTTTGTCAACGTGTATCCTTCTGTTTCTTTTTTTAACCTTAAAAGCGCTTCTCTTAAATCCTTCAGTCAAAACAAATCACGCCAAACAATCCATTCTGCGTCCGTCCGCCGCGAAATGAAGTATTCCACAAAGTCCGCTCGCCGCGTTTATCGTCTACGTGTTTGCATTGGAGAGAAGAGCTGATGAACGCTGGATGAAAAAGTATGAGGTCAGCAGACCCTCCGACAGGCCCCGCCCCTACAGGAAATACCTCCCGACGTCATCAGTTCTGCCTTATGACGCCACGAACCCTCTCAGTCCATCACTGAATAATAAAGTGTTTTTGCCTCAGAAATTTGGCTTTAAGTACTAAATCCATGGCTGTAATGGTTTTTCTACTGTATAAACTGCAACTTTACACCTAAACCTAAACTTTTCTGCATTTAAAAAAAAAAATTATAATTCTGTATGATTAATAAGCTGTTTTCCTTATAAGGGCTCAAAAATGTACCCACAAAGACGAGGATTTTGGATATTGCCATCTTTGTGGGGACACTTTGACCTGAAACACAGATAAACCCAGCAATTGGGTCTAACCCAACCTTCTGGGTAGTTTTATTTAACACAATGATTGCTTTAAAATTATTATATTTCTTGCTTAAAATGAACACAAAATAGGTTGTAAAATAACATTTATTCATTTGTTCAATAAATGAACATTTGTTAATAAGTTGTATTAATTAATTAATTAATAATAATGTATTATTAAACCATAATTAAATAATACACATTAAATTAAATTAATAAATAATGAATAATGTAAATTAATAAAATGTTCACTTTTTGTTTATTGGTGATGCCTCTACTAATTATGTGCCTGATTTTTAATTTACAACCTATTTTGGGTTCATTTTAAGCCACATAGTAATATTTTTAACAATAGTTAAGTTAAATAAAACTGGGTTACCAACCAACAGGTTAAAATAACCCAGCCACTGGGTTTGTCCATTTTTTTTTATCCAGCGCTGGGTTGTTATTTAACTCAGCATTTACATTTTTTTTTTAGAATGTACTTTTATCGTTTTTATTAATTTTTTAAAACCAGTTTGCATTTTTATACTTCTATTTTTTAAAATATATATATGTCTATATAATTTTTAAGAATATAATTATTAAAAATTATACAATTTATATAATTATTATAAATATTCATTTCAGTTTTACTTATTTTAGTTTGTTAAATTACATTAAAATAAAACTTGATGAAATGTTGCTGAAATGAAAAATAAACAAACAAATAAATAAAAATATTTGTTTTATTTGATCAATGTTTCAGTCAGTATATATATATATATATATATATATATATATATAGTGCATAACCTGTTCTTTAAACCATTTGGAAAACTCACATGATTACAGGAACTTTCTGCTCCATTAAGTCAAAAGTTAATTTACTACCTATTAAAATTTAAGAGACACGTAATATCTCTTCCGTCCAGCAATGTTTTACTATTCTGAAATTATTATGAAAATAATTGTATTAAAATTATTGATGTTAAATATACTGTATGTTTAGGTGTTGCCCATTATAGCACATTATATCACCCTGACTTCTTGTAATAAATTCAATATCATGTCTTGTCTTTTTTATTATAACTGTATTAATAGTACAGTTTTAGCATGTAAACGTTTCTTACTCCAAATAATAAAAAGCTGACTTGTGTAGTATATGAGTTATGAAGGACACTTCATAACTTTCCACATAAAAATATAGCTATAAATAAACTATGCTTTTAAAGAAAAGGGAATAGAGAGGAGAAGTGAAAGTCAATGGGAGAGAACTTACATTTGGAGATATTAAAATAAGATCTGGTTTTAACACCAGGCTTCATATTGAAAGTATTGGGTGGATGTGTTATTAAAAGGTATGATGGAAAAAGATCCTGTATCATGTGTAAAAAACAGACTCAGAAAACCTTGGTTGCTATGATTACATAAGCACAAAAGAAAGAGACGCCCAAAAGAGGCAATGCAGCTTTCGCAACAAATTCCTCCATGAATACTCAAATACTCTACTGTCTGCTTTATAGCAGTTAGTCTACAGCTGCTTTATACTAGAAACTGTGAAAAAATGTCATTTTCGATAAAACACCATATAATTGTCAGTGTTAATTATTTGGACTGATAGCTGTAAATCCTTACATGTACATGTTTTCATTAAAATGTCAGGCAGAGTAAATTAAAATAATTTTGTTTTAGATTTTAGGAGTAATGGGATCCTACTATCACATCACTGATATAATAAATGATCTTTTATTCACCTTTATTATAAGTAGGGTCTAACAAATGTTTAGATGAAGTTCTGCAGTCTACTAACTCAAACAGCCTTAAAATACAACAGCGTAATATACTATTTATCATGTACATGGTCCATAATGATGTTTTAAAGAGATAGATAATAGAGTTTCTAAGGGTTAGTACAGTTAGTTTTAGGAAGTTCAGGTAGTAGTTAGTAATTTTTATTGCAAATACAACACTGCCCTCTAGTGTTCATTAATGATCATGAGCGGAGCAAGAAAATGTGGCATGTGACTTACAATTTAAGATTTTTTTTTTTTGTGAATCATATAATAAATGCTATTTTTATTATAAGATGTTTCTGGTTCTGTTTCTGTTAAACATATTAAAAGTTATGTGACAACGGTGTATTTTTTTTTAAACAAAGTAAACATTTTTACATGCCCATAGTTTGTTGGGATTGTAAAAAAAATATAAAAAATGTATAATGCTTTATTTTATTTTATTTTATTTTATTTTATTTTGTTTGTTCAGCTCTTCTGTCACAAAATCAGATTTTTTGTCTGGTGGAATGTTGAAAAATCTTATAATAATTGACTTAAAAACTTTATTTTTTTGCAGTATAGTACATGACACACCTTAAGGATTCTAAGGAACTTTTCTTGTAACACTTGTAACATATTTCCCATGCTTCTGTGTGTGTCTGTGAGTTTGTTGCCCCTGAGCACAGAACTAATAGATTTCAAAACAATGCTTGTGTAACCAGAGCTGGCGTATATAAATGATTTTATTGTAGATTAAAGCCGTTTTAACGGAAAGATTGCATCGATTTGCAGCTTGGCTCTCTTCATGTTCTATATCCCGGCGACTGGTTGTGTTTTGATCGATGAACTCGAGCCTTGAGGAGCTCTGTTGTGTAATGAAAGAGAGCCTGTGTTT
>JAHKKF010504889.1:0-14309 GCA_019740295.1 Labeo calbasu
GGTAAATGTGTTAATGTTTTGTATATTTCTTTATTTGTGTTGATGTCCTTCGAATTGTTGTGTGTAAAATTGTTTTTCTCTGTTTGTATGTAGACACGGTGTTCCATATTCAGAAAATAAAACGTATGGACATCAGTATTGGAAGCGTGGACTGTTTTGACCAGCGAGTAGTTACAGTGAAAACGTGGCCTAATTCAATCCTACCAAAGACTATTTCGGCTGCGGTCTTCTGGCTTTAGCCTGCAGCTTGCCGCTTTTGGGTTTCTGCACGTGGTTGGCTGCTTACCGTGGCGAAAAAGTCACCTGACTTCGCCGTGCAACTTTGCTACGTTATTTCTGGGACTTTGGGTGCTGTTCGGCTGTATTCTTTGGAGAACTGGTTTTGTCGTACGGCCGTTGCCTCATTCCTCGTAGCATTGGTGGCAGCAAGTTCAACGTGCAACTCTGCGTCTTCCTCCCGTGGTGGATTGTTACGGGTTTGGTGTGCAGTGTGGATGCAATTCCGTGGAGGTTTCACGAAGGCTTGATCCATTCATGCAATAACAGGTCAGACTGTGTAATGCTTAAATGTTATTTCTGGTAAATAATGGATGGTCTTATAAGTTAAAATGAAATTGTTATAATATGAAGTTGTATAGAACTACAGAGTAAAGAAGGCATTAAATGTTTAGGTAGTAACTGGTTCTTAACTGCTGTGGTTGTATTTAAAATGACAGATTTTAAGAGTTTGTAAAAACTGAATTTTCATTCTTGTCAAATAGGTGAATATTTTCAGAGTGTTAAGGGCATTTATTAATTGAAGTGTGGTCATTCAACCTAAGAGTGTTTCATTTCTGTTTATTGTTATTACTTTATATAATTTGTACTATTTGTAAAGTGCAAATTTAAGAGTTAAAATGTCAGTGCAGAGTGATTTAGCTGAGCAAAATGAATCTTCATTACAAGAGCAAGTTGTTACTGATAAGTCAGAGAATGAGATTATTGAGGGTGTTGTGAGAGATCGCCATGCGTCATGTACCACATGCACGGAAAAATCTGAGGCAAGACTTAAAGAGCCTAATTTTGCTTCATTAAAAACAAATGAAATTAGAAAATCTTCCCGTGAGAAACGTTTAACACCAAAGATGCAGGAATTAAAAGAGCAAGAACTGTCCCAAAAAGAAAGGAAGTTCAAATCTGCATATGACAATTGGAAGATTCATGTCAGAGATGTTCGTTCAAAGTTAAAACATGAGTGCTCTGAAAATGATTTGTGTGACATCATGGATGGAGTAGAGAAGCAAGAGTTCGATCTGAAAGAGTTATATGATAATATGCGGCTTTACGCAGTACCAAGTCAAGGAATTAGGAGAAAAATTGATGCATGTTCAGCTGTGACAGCAGATTTGGTGAAATTAATGAGGGTACGTCTAGTGGAAGACGGCATGGAGTTTGATGCCGAAGCTGAGAGAGCAAGATTGCGTATGCTGTTGGACTGCGAGTATGCTAGGTCCATATACGGATCGACAGTTTCTAGAGCTGCAGTTCTTAGCAATCACTCTAAACCCTCTTTGGAATCTGCAAGTAATTCCGCTAAAAGAGCAGAGACTGCTGCATTGTTAGCTGCGAAGAAAGTAGAAGTGGAAATGGAAGCTGATATAGATGCACAAAGGCAGCAACTGAAGAAGCTTGAAAATCATAGAGATATTGAAGCTATGGAAGCAAGGTTTCAAGTGTATACTGAGGAGGAGTCAAGAGTGAAAAGTCAGCAGTGTCGTTCAGCATGCAGTGATGTGAGTAATCCCAGTCCCCTTGTTTCTAACACACTACGTTTGAATCAGCAAGTCACAAAAGGTGAAGCCTCCGTAGTACAGGTGTTACAGGAGTCAATAGCTCTATCTCGACTTCCCGTTCCAGAACCCTTTGTGTTTTTTGATGACCCTCTAAAGTTTATAGAGTGGAGCACCACCCTTAAGGCTCTTATAGAGAGACAGTGCCCAAATCCAGCAGACAAGCTGTTCTATTTACAGAAGTATATTGATGGTGAAGCAAGATCAGTTCTGGAAGGCAGTTTTTATAGGAAGGATGAACAAGCCTATCAGCAAGCTTGGGAGAAGTTGAATGCTAGATATGGCCACTCCTTTGTGGTGCAACGTGCCTTTAGAGAGAAACTTAATAAGTGGACTAAGATTGGTGCATCAGAGTACGTCAAGCTAAGAGAGTTCAGCAACTTCCTGCAATCCTGTAGCGATGCTATGCCGCACATCAAAGGTCTTCAGGAGCTGAATGATTGTGAGGAGAACCAGAAGATACTGGTCAAGCTTCCCAATTGGGTGACAAGCAGGTGGAATCGTTATGTTACAGAACAATTAGATCAAGACAAGGATTATCCAAGTTTTAGTGAGTTTGCTTCATTTATTTCAAAGGAAGCATGCATAGCATGTAATCCTGTGTCATCATTGTATGCATTAAAGAATCCTGAAGAGAAGCCATCGAGGGAAATAAAGCGTTCAAGAGTGAACATGTTAGCAACAACTGTGGAGGATTTAGATGTAGCATGCACTATGGCCGATTCCAGCAATATTATTGACAGAAAGATCAAAGAATCTAGTAAACTGAAGAATACACTGGTGCGTGGCACAAGTTCAGTTGAATGTTGGTTCTGCAGAGAGGGTCATGTGATCCATAAATGTCAAAAATTAATGGAAAGAACTGCGGAGGAAAAGAGAAAGTTTGTCATTGAGAATAAGTTGTGCTTTGCATGCTTGAGAAAGGGACATGGCTCCAAAGATTGTGGAAATAGGGCCATATGTGCTGTATACAAGAAGCGGCATCCAACTCCATTGCATGAAGAACGTTGGCCAGGTGATGAGTTACCTTCACAGATACAGAGTACATCTTCTTTATCATGCTGTATAAATGGAGGAGAAGGTGATATAACATCTATGATTGTTCCAGTGTGGCTGTCTTCATCTAACTCTGAGTCTGAACTCCTTGTATATGCTTTATTGGACAATCAAAGTAGTCACACATTTGTTGATCAGGAAGTGTGTGAAAGTTTGCAGACATTAATGGAACCAGTAAAACTAAAACTTTCCACTATGATGGGTAAAGATTCCATTGTGGAGAGTCAGAGAGTGAGTGGACTTAAAGTTAGAGGGTTCTCTTCAGACTGTTCTCTCTGCCTGCCTCCTATTTATACAAGGGATTTTATTCCCTTTGAGCGTACACATATTCCAACCTGTGAAACTGCTAAAAGGTGGAGACATTTAGAAGTAATTGCTGATGAAATGCCCGCAAGAATGGATTGTGCAGTAGGTCTTTTGATCGGGTACAACTTTTCCAGAGCATTGGCACCTCGACAGGTCATTACTGGCGGAGATGAAGAGCCTTATGCTATCAAGACTGATCTGGGGTGGAGTATCATAGGAGGTGCTCCACAGTGTGTGAGCACCAAGGATGGGACTGGTCTCTGTCACCGCATATCAGTCAGGGAGCTTCCCCCTGTGACACCTGTTGCTGTTATTAGAGCACTTGAGTTGGATTTTGTAGATACTCATTTAGGAGAGAAGAGCATATCACAGGATGATGTTCAGTTTCTCCAGGTCTTAAATGAAGGTGTCCACCAAAACAATTGTGGTCATCTTGAGATGCCCCTTCTTTTTAAAACACGTCCCCATCTTCCAAATAATAAGAAGTTTGCATTAGTGCGGTTGAAGCATCTTAAAAGAAAGTTGGAGAAGAATCCTCAATTTAAATGGGATTACACGTTATTCATGGAAGGCGTTTTCAGAGATGGAGATGCAGAACTAGCAGATGAGCAACCAGATGTGGGAAATGTGTGGTATATTCCACACCAAGGTGTTTATCACCCCAAGAAACCTAATAAGATCAGGGTAGTTTTTGATTGTTCTGCTAAGTATGAAGGTATTGCCTTGAATGACCATCTGTTGACTGGGCCCGATCTTACTAATGGGTTGACTGGAGTGCTTTGCCGCTTTCGTAAACATCCAATTGCTGTTATGTGTGACATTGAGAAGATGTTTCATAGATTTCATGTCACTAGAGAAGATCGGGTCTATCTGCGTTTCCTGTGGTGGGCAAATGGAGATCTAGACACCGAGCCCAGAGAATACCGTATGAAAGTACATCTCTTTGGAGTTTCATCCTCTCCAGGTTGCGCCAATTATGGCCTGAAGTGTCTTGCCAGCATGAATGAGAGTGAGTATCCTATGGCCGCTAGCTTCATCAGAAATAATTTTTATGTAGATGATGGCCTTATAAGCCTGGAAACCGTTGAGGAGACAGTCAAGCTGGTGAAAGAAGCCCAAGCTGTGTGTGTTAAGGGAAAACTGCATCTTCACAAGTTTATTTCCAACAATAGAGAAGTGTTGGAAGCTATCAATGAGCGTAACCGTGCTGTTGAGGTGAAGAATGTTGACTTTAAGCATGATCATCTTCCAGTACAAAATGTATTGGGGGTAAGGTGGGATGTGGAAAGTGATGCCTTTACCTTCAATGTTGTGCTCAATGAGAAACCTGCCACTCGACGTGGAATCCTTTCCGTTGTGGCTTCAGTTTACGATCCATTGGAGTTTTTGGCTCCCTTCATTATATCTGGCAAAAAGGTGCTGCAAGAGATGTGTCGTAAGGGCATAGGTTGGGATGAACCACTACCTACTGAGTTGAGACCAAGGTGGGAGAGCTGGTTGAATGATTTTCCCAACTTAAGGAAGATACAGATCCCAAGATGTTTAACTCCTCCAAACATCGGTAAGATCTTGAGAACTGAGTTAAGTTGCATCACTTTTCTGATGCAAGCAGTACAGGTTATGGTCAGTGCTCTTATATCAGACTGGTGAGTGAAAGTAAGGTGCATTGTGCCTTGGTTATGGGGAAAGCAAGAGTTGCCCCCACAAAAGTTGTCACTATACCAAGGTTAGAGCTAACTGCAGCAGTGATGTCTGCGGCTGTGTGCAGTATGCTGAAGGAGGAGTTGGCACTTAAAGTTGACAGAGATTATTTTTGGACAGATTCCCAAGTAGTCCTTGGTTACATCAGTAATGAAGCCAGAAGGTTTCATGTTTTTGTTGCTAACCGTGTTCAAAGAATTCGGGAGACTACTGATCTAAGACAATGGTACTATATTAACACAGGAGAGAATCCCACTGACTATGCTTCGAGGGGCCTTACAATAGAAGAGCTGATTAATTCAAACTGGCTCACAGGCCCCAGATTTCTCTGGGAGAAAGAAATAGATGCTAAACGAGGTACATTAGAGCTGTCGGTGGGAGACCCAGAAGTTAAGGCTGTCCAAGTATTGAAGACTGAGGCCGTAATGCAAGTGGATTTTCAACAGCAACTATCACGGTTCTCAAAATGGGCTACAGTGGTGAATGTCATTGCCCGCATTCAGAGACTAGCAAAGAAGGTTAAAATATTAGAACCCTTAAGTGTGGAGGAAAGGAGGAGGGCTTCATTCATTCTTGTTCTATTAGCGCAACAGGATGCCTTCAAAGAGGAACTGCATGTACTTAGCCAGGAATCTGGGAAGCTGCCTTGCAACCATCCCCTGTATCAGTTTGATCCATTTATTCAAGATGGAATAACGAGGGTGGGAGGACGACTGAGGAAGGCATCTGTACCCTTTGAATTGCGACACCCAGCAATCCTTCCAAAGGATAGTGTCGTCACACGTCTCATTTTAGTACATCATCATCAAAAAATTCAACATCAAGGCAGGGGACAGACTCTGAATGAACTGCGAGTCAATGGCTTCTGGATTATTGGAGGCAGCAAGGTGGTAGCCCAGTACATACGGCAGTGTGTTCCTTGTAGGAGAGCTCGTAGGCCACTAGAACAGCAACGAATGGCAGACCTGCCCCGTGACCGTACTGATCCTTCTCCGCCATTTACTTATTGTGGCATGGACTGTTTTGGTCCCTTTTATACTAAACAAGGTCGCAAGAAATATAAGCGGTACGGTCTTCTTTTTACTTGTCTCTGCTCCAGAGCTGTCCACATAGAGATGTTGGAAGATATGACAGCTGATGCATTTATTAATGCTTTACGTTGTTTTATAGCTATTCAGGGAGCTGTCAGACAAATTAGATCAGACCAAGGAACTAACTTCGTAGGAGCAAAGAGTGAGTTAAAGAATGCCTTAAAAGAAATGAGTAAAGAGACTGTGGCAGCATACCTGGCAACCCAGCAGTGTGACTTCCGCCTAAATGCCCCCAGTTCAAGTCACGCTGGAGGCATCTGGGAGAGGCAGTGCTGGGAGACTAAATGATGCTTCTCTTCATACATTCTTTTATGAAGCAATGTCTATAGTCAATAATCGTCCATTGACAGTAGATGGTCTTAGGATGGCCAGGGTCCTTAAAGTTTGCAAGGATGATGATGGGTTGGTGCGGAAGGCAACAATACAGATGGGAGATCGGGGGTTGGGAAAAAGGGGTGAACGGCTTACTAAACCCTCTATTGTTGAACGCCCTATACAGAAGTTAGTAATTCTGGTATCCAAAGGTTAAAATAAATGAACTTGCCCTATCACTTTATTAATTTTTTTTTCACATGTTGAACTTTGTTTAATATGGAAATGTAATGTATGGTGAACGATTGGTTCATTTTTCCATTCTTCCAACTTTTAATGTAAGGTATAGGATAGGAGAGATTGCACATTTTATTTTAAGGCGTCAAGAACAATACTGTAGTTTTGTTTGTTTGTTTGTTTGTTTTTTTCTCCTTCATTTTTGTCCCTTTAGTTACCTTTATTCTGAAGGACACTTTCTTTCTGCAAAGTATTTATCTCTGACAATATGTAAATAGTTCCCTTATTTTACTTTTTGTATTTGTAATATATTTTACTTGATTGTATTAATTTATTTGTCAGAGAAAGAAAAAGAAAAATCTACAGAGAAAAATCTGCCTAAACACAGCATGTGTCAGAATGCTACCAACACTATCATATTACATCAAATAAAACATTCAAATAATTGAATGTGTGTGTGTGTGTGTGGATAAACACCTTTTAAGTAAAACTGCATTTTAATACTAGTATTTTCAACACACCATTGGGCAACATGTATTTAAATATGTATTCACGAAGAAATCAACTCTAAGCTACTCTGACATTTTAATTTTTGTAGCATTGTGACATTTTTATATTTTAGGCAGCAGCGTGAGGACAAGACTTTTATTTTGGTCTCGTGATATGACGTCATACGGCTGCACCGCTGTCCGGCTTTTGTTGTGATTTGGCTGAAGAAAGGTTTGTGTTTTTAAGCTTTAAGAGTGTGTAAATCAGTTTTCAGTAGTTTTAGAAGCAGCATAAAATGGCCTAATTGTTGATTAACACTGCGGTACTTCATCTAACGTTAATAAACGTTATTTTTATGAACAACACTCGCACACGAGTAACAGAAAAGCTGCGTCTCATTTCGCTCCATATAGTGAATCAATTTAGAGTAAAGATGAGTTCGGTTACTGACGAGTTGTGTTGAAAGAAACGGAGCTCTATGAAACAACGAGTCAATTGAATCAGTTCCTTTGCAAAATGATAGTGATTCGAAGCACAAATGCAAATAACACAAACACGCCATGACAACTTTTAAAAATCAGTAGCATTTTTTTCGTGTAAACGTAATCTATTAAATTTAATAAGCATGAAATTAACAGATAACAATATAAGTAGGATTGCCAGTTTCAAAAAAGGAAAACAAGGGACAATGTGATTCTTTATTGGAAAATAAGGGACATAATAGGGACACTCATAATATTTGTACTGTACCACATATGACATGCTTTTCACACAATACTTAACCTTGGCTTAATATTTTAGCTATAAAGTTGAATTTTTCTGGTCATTATAATGTGTTTTGACATGAAATTTTGTTTGTTTTTGTAAAATACCCATATCAGTATTAGAATAATCTCTCTGCTAGTCATCATTTAGAAGCATCTGCAACATTTTAATTAGTTTACGTGGTTATGAAAATAGGGAATGATCTGGGAAGGTTCCTTTTAAGTAAACCTAAAAATAACCTGCATGGAGCGATCTGGGAAGGTTCTATTTATAAAACCAAATGAAACATACAAGGAAAGTTCTTAGAATGTTCTTTTTTTTTGTTCCCAAAAATAACCAAATAGGAACGATAAGGTAACATTCTGTGTTTATTGGGTATAGTGTAATCTGTTTCCATATGGCTTTCATAGAGAACACATTTTTGATGCCTCAAATACAGGACGATTCTTTATTATATGGCAACCCTAATCTAATACCTAATGTAATATATGAATGGTGTTTATGTGCATCTGACTAGGTAATTTAAGGCCATTAACTATCAATCTGACTGACTCACTTGGATATGTAGTTCAGATTTATTTTTCTTTCTTTTAATTATTCTCATCTTAAACAGGACAAAGTGTCCAAACACTTTTCTGAGATCCACGAGGAACAGTTATAAAGATGGCATTTATTAAAGAGGAGACTTCAGATTTGAGGATTGAAGAAACCTTCAGTGTCAAACATGAAGATACTGAGAAAGAAACAGGTTGGTTCTCATTCTGGTTCTTGATGTTAAAATCATTTAATGCAGTGCTGCTTAACATAGAGAAGATGCCATTTCTAAACATAATAGTTTATTTAGGAAGCATAGAGTGTTTGTAATACAAATAGAAACAAAAGTTTAACCAAGATTAAAAAAAGTCTAAAGGTCAAAATTATTAGCTCTCTGATGTTTGTAGTCTATGGTGCATCGCTTTTGTTTGACAACAGCCTTTCTGGAAGACCAAATGTCAACCCAAACTAAGTTTTGTTGTTAAAAACTGCATTATGTGCAAATTTACATGTTTGCATACATTTTTCAAGTGTTGATTATTATACTTAAAAATAAATAATAATTAAATTTAATTTTGGGTTAAGCTGTTAATTGTAATCTTGTAATGTAAAAGTAGAAAAAGTAAAAAAGTAGATTTTTATCACTAAGAAAATGTTAATTATAACTGAATGCATTAAAAGAAAGAGCAACTTGTTTATTAAACCACTGTTTATTTAAAAAAAATAAAAGTTTAGTTTTTCTCCCTGCTCTACCGAAAACATACTGAACTGTAACGAACCATCACATTTTTCTGCTGTAACACCCCTAAATATATATATATGTCTTCCAGCCAGTTTTGTTGGAAAATGTTGGTTGTAATACTTCTATCTTGGTTTTGATGTCTGTTGCTTTAAGTTAGAGGTCCCCAACCACCGGGTCGTGACCCACTACCGACCGTGGAGTCGTGAGAACGTTCTGGGGAAAATTTGTATAGATATGATGCTCTGTTATTTACTGTGCGTAAATATTTTTTCTAATTATTCTTTACTTTCATTGTATGCGATTGATATGGAGTAACAATTTGATGATTTAATGTTAAATTTGTAAATAAAAGATTGCTCTGATCTGCCATATAATCTATTAGGGCTTAAACGGATTATAGTTGATCTGTGATAGTACGAACCAGGTCCAGATCTCACCGTTCGGCATGTGATTTGCAGATTAATTTAACAATTTACACGTTTAAGCTATTTAAAACCGCAAGAAGAAAAAACGAAACAGACCTGAATTCGTTACTTACGCTCTGTTCTTGCACACACCAAAAGCATGCACAAGCATAGAGACGTGTTTCAGACGGCACGGCATCATCTTTCATGTCTTTTGTGTTTGCGGTTACATCGCAATATTGGAAATATTTGTCTTTTAAACCACGAAGGCGAGTCGATGGATATCACACAAGAAACGCAAGAAAAATTGACTCGTTAGTTATGCCGGTGAACGCCAAAACGACAAAGTTTTCTAATGCTACATTAACGGCACATTTTCTCTCCGCGAAGACAAAAGACGAATTTACTTCAACATATGCCTATAACAGTGTGTAACTGTCTAAAATTAAGCCATTGAAGTGCCACTAACTTGTATTTGTCTCTTTTCACTTCAGACCTGACGGCACAAAAAGAAGAGAGGAAAGAACTGGCAAAGATAGAAGAGACAGATCAATATGAGAGATGTGATTTCATGACTGTGGAAACATCCATACAGTCCGAATCAACTTCATCACAAGAAGTTCAGAAGACCGAATCCAACAGTGACTTCACCTGCGAACAATGTGGAAAGAGTTTTAATCAGAAAAGAAACCTTCAAATGCACATGAAAGTTCACAGTACAGAGAGGCCATTCAGATGCCCGTTGTGTCCAAAGAGATTCTTAAGTAACGAAAACCTTAAATGCCACATGAATAGTCACACTGGATTGAAGCCTTTCATTTGCCAACAGTGTGGAAAATGTTTAGCACGTAAACAAAGCCTTGAAAACCACATGAAAGTTCACTCTGAAGAGAAGCCATTCACATGTGATCTGTGTGGGGAGAGTTACAAATATAAAATATCCATTGACAAACACACGAAGAAAGATGGTTTTAAATGTCAAAAGTGTGGGGAGAGTTTCATTTGCAGAGGAAGACTCAAAATTCATATGAGGCTTCACGCTCTAGAGAATCCTTTTACCTGCAATCTGTGTGGGAAGGGCTTCCTATATAAAGCACAGTTTGATACCCACATGAGAGTTCACACTGGAGAGAAGCCTTTTAGCTGCAAACTGTGTGGAAAGAGCTTCACACGCAAAGTATCTCTTAAGAATCACACGGTCGTTCACACTGGAGAGAAGCCGTTTCCATGTAATCGGTGTGCAAAGTGTTTCAGACATAAAACAAACCTTGATTTACACATGAAAACTCACACTGGAGAGCGTCTTCACACCTGCAAAGTGTGTGAGAAGAGCTTCTTAAATTCATCAGCCCTTAAAGCCCACATGAAAACTCACACAAGAGAGAAGCCCTTCACCTGCAAAATATGTGAGAAGAGCTTCTCACGTAAAGGAAGTCTTAAGGATCACATGAAAACTCACAAGGGAGAGAAGCATTTTGTGTGTCCTCAGTGTGGGAAATGTTTTGTGTGTCAAACAAACCTTACTAACCACATGAGGCTTCATTCAGGCGAGAACT
The DNA here is from genome assembly GCA_019740295.1 of Labeo calbasu. Lineage (NCBI taxonomy): Eukaryota > Metazoa > Chordata > Actinopteri > Cypriniformes > Cyprinidae > Labeo > Labeo calbasu. The sequence goes on from JAHKKF010504889.1 coordinate 11,023, forward strand.
ATTTTAATTGTCATCGGTGTGGACGGGGATTCCCAGACAAGAGACGCCTTACCTGGCACGAAAAAAGTCATTTGCGAAAGACGTCGTTCCCGTGCCACGAGTGTGGAAAGACTTTCAGATTTAACGGAGTCCTTGAGGTTCACATGAGAATTCACACTGGAGAGAAACCTTTCACCTGCGCTCATTGTGGAAAGAGTTTCAATCAGAATGCAACCCTTAAGATTCACATGAGGCTTCACACTGGAGAGAAACCTTACATGTGTCTTCAGTGTAAGGAAAGTTTTAGATATAAAAGAGACCTGAATTGTCATTTGCAAATACATTCTGGAAAGAAACGGCAGTGCATTGTCAGAGGAAAAAGCAAAAGAAGCAGTTCGAAAAATCATTGTGATCAATGTAATAAAACATTTCATTTGCCGTTACATTTAAGTGTACACCTGAAAAGTCATGCAGATGTGAGACGATATTTTTGTTTTGCATGTGGAAGGCGTTTTAAATGGCTTAGCAGTTTCAGATGGCACCAGAAAATACGTACCTGTGTGAAAATAAAGCTACGCTCACACCGCCGCTGAATGTGGCCTAAATCTGATTGTCCACATTCATGACTAATAGCATTTTTTTTTTTTTTTTACATCTTTATAAGTTTGACTTATTTTCAATTAGGGATGTCAAAGCCTTTTTTTTTTTAACTGATCGGTATTGGCTCTTGTAAGCCTGATCTTTATTAGCTGCAGTGCCAGTGTGCTTCAGTAGTTGGTGGTTTGCACCTTTAAGTGGGTTTGCCATCCGCCATTAAAAGGTAAAGATGCATAAATGTGCACGATCAGCCGGCATTAAAACCAAAATAACAGGAAATGTGTATGCGTCACATACTTTTGAGCTTCTGTGTTCAGTGTATTTGATCTGATGTGCACTCTTGTAACAATCTCTCGTTCATTTATTTTTTATTTTTATCTGCTGTGAGATAATTGTTGTCATAACGTGTTATGAGTTGCGTCTTGCTTTGGATTTGACTGTCAGTTTGGCATTCTGACACCGTAAACTTCATGCTTTCTGACCATCTGTTGTAATTACTCTGCATATACTCTGTAGTCACATTAGACATATACAATTATAAACCATTAAAAATGTAAAAAAAAAAAAAAAAAACAGTCTCCTATTCATAATTTGTTTGGAATTCTTTATATAGTGTGTGCATAGAGAGAGAGAGTTTATCTAGGAATATATAAGTATCGGATCGGGGTGCTGTATCAGCAGATACTTAAGATTTACATTTACATGTACATTTAGTCATTTTGCAGATTTGCCACACAGATTTGCTTTTATTCAAAGCGATATACAAATGAGGACAAAGGAAGAAATCAAAATCAACAAAACAGCAATGATTAGTGCTATGGCAAGTGTCATTTAGCATAACACAATACTTGTGTCAAGGCTTTTTTTAATTCTACAATAAATAAAAACAACAGAATTCAAAAAGAACAGAGCAACTTATTTTTTGGCTTTTAGTTAATTGTATAATAAATAAAAAGAAAACAGAAAAGAGAAGATATTAAGAACAGAAACTGGTGAGCTGGGTTTTCGTAGATCACATCACATATTTGTTTTTTGTTTTTTTATGACTTTGATTCTCAACCCTGGTCCTGGGCACCCCCCCAACACTGCACATTATTTATTTCATAACAATCCATTTAAGAGCTTACAAGCGTCTTGTAGAATTGTCTTTGTACATACACTGCCAACACACATTAATGTTCAAACAACATGTAAAAGTGAACTTAGCATCCGATGACCCCTTTAAGACGGACGGGGAAAGAACAGCATGCATTTCGTAAGTGTGTGGAGCCAAGGACAGGCCAAAGAGGAGGACCGTAAACTGGTATGGAACTCCCTCAAATGCAAATCTCAGAAAGCGCCTGTGTCGAGGGGCTATCTGGATATGGAAGCATGCGTCTTTCCGATTCACAGAAATCAACCAATCCCCTAGTCGAACTGCTGAGAGGATTTGTTATGCCAGGTTTCGATTCAGTTGGCGCAAGTCCAGAATAAGGTGGAGTCCAGCGTCTTTCCTGGGAATTGCTGTAAAAACCCACTCTCGTGTTCTTCTGGATGAACTAGCTCCTTTTGCCAGCAGATTGTTAATTTCTGCTCTCAGAAATGGGACATTCTGAGCGTGATAGAGTGTGAAAGGCATCAGTGTTATGTTGTGATAGATCGCTGGCGGTGGATGGAGAACTATCCGCACAGTGTGTGTGCATGGTGAGTGGAATAAGAAAAGAGCTATCTTTGTGATGTTGTTTTGTTTTAATTGCACAACCAACAACAGTACAATTTAGAACACTCTCATGACCCTGCAACAGGTAGGGGGACAGGGGGAACACACGAGTGACTGAGACAGGCAGATTTTGATGTTGGTTCGTCTCCAGCATGAGCTCCAGCTTCCTCTTCCTTCCTAGGCCATCAGGAATGCAACAGGATTTTCGCAGCCTGGATTCTGGATGGGCATGGACCCTACAGTTTAAGGAAGGTGTAATGAGCAGGGCGGGGCTCCTTAGGCCCGACGGTTCCGTCTCCGTCCATGGTCCAGAGCGGGGGGGCTGGCCATGATCTGGATGATGAGCGCGAATGAGAGTGTGCGGAAGGGAGGGCTTTATAGTAAATGCTCAGATAATACCAGTGTACCCAAGTAAAATTTCGAAAGCTTTGTAAATCATCCGACCATAGTTCTTGGCATAAATTCAAGTAGGCCTCCTGTCTTCCCAGTCACAGCAACCCCATTTTTAATTTTATTCGCCATCTTTTCAGGCAAATAATGAGACGCAAAAATATTTATTAACAGTAAAAATTTGATTGTGGTTACTGGATCATTCCTTATTTTTCCCCAGTCAGACTTACTTGTCTCTCTCTGACTTGAAGTTGGAGTTTGTTGGGGCAGTATGAACATGTCAGTTATTTTCCATAAAATTCAAAATCCAACAGCGTGGTGTGAATTTGCCTTAAGAGACATGTTGAATCAAATCTACAAGGAGCAACTTCTAGATTTGTATGAAACCTTGAGTATTGCCTCTGGTGAGAGAAGTTTTTCAGCTTTAAAGCTTATTAAAACACACCTCAGGTCACCAGTGAGCCAAGACAGGTTCTCAACACTGGTGCTAATTTCAATTGAACAGAACATACAGTTCTTTACATATGGAGGACATAGTGACAACATTTGCTGTAGTTAAGGCTCGTAAGCATTATTTTTTAGGTGACAGTTCGTTATAAATTAACTGTCATCATTAACTGAA
>JAHKKF010504892.1:0-18176 GCA_019740295.1 Labeo calbasu
TTTTTTTTTTTTTATTCATCTATTTGTTTTGAAAAATCATATGACACTGAATAGTTGAGTAATGATGCTGAAAATTCAGCTTTGATAGCAGGGATAAATTACATTTTACAATATTTTCTTTTATAAAACAGTTAATTTTAAACTGTAATAATATTGTACAATTTTATACTGTGTTTTTGATCAAATAAATACAGCCATAGGGAGCGAGAGAATTTTATTATTATTTTTTTTTTTCAAAAATAATTTAAAAGCTTAAATATTCTAAACTTTTATCTGGTAGTGTCAAAAAATCTGTTTATATTCTTAGTGACTCGAGTAAATGTTCTGTAAATGAGCTAAATGCACATTGAAATACTGTAGAAGATGATGCTTAATTTATTGGAAATTCAATGGAAAATGTTTTAGTTTTTAATAAGCAATTTTTTTTAAATCATGTGACACTGAAGACTGGAGTAATGATGCTGAAAATACAGCTTTGATCACAGGAATAAATTACATTTTACAATAATTTCTAATTGAAAACAGTTTAAATTGTAATAATATTTCAAAATTTTGGTACTGTATTTTTTGATCAAATAAATCCAGCGAAATAAATACAAAAACACTTAAAATCTTAAATATTGTAAACTTCTGTTTACATTCTTTTTGAGTAAATATTCTGTAAATGAGCTAAATGCTTCTTACTATAGAAGACGATGCGGAACTTGCTAATTGTATCCATAGCAAGTTATTTTTATTGGAAATTCAGTAGAATTTCATCCTTTTCATTTTGACTTTCGTTTCTAACCGGATGGACACAAAATAAAAGATCATCAAAAGATTATTGGTTTGTAATCATAAACTAAACTAGATGCCAGATAACACCCTTAGTATGACAGATGCAGTACTAGTAACCAAAACCATCAATCTAGTGTTTACGTCTCTAATAATCATATTACTGTAAACTCACAGACTCTGTTTGAGTTAGTAGTGTATTTTGTAAGTCTTAACGCATTCATATGGAATCAAAGATGAGCGAAACATCAGAGACGCGTTGGACGCCTGATTTGACGGAAAGGTCAGTGAACATATGGGTGGCATTTGGCAGCAGTCGGTGGCGTTTTGAAGAGCCTTTGAGCTCAGCGTCATTTCCCACTGCTCTCAGATCAGTCTGTGCATGTAATTAAAGTTGCTGGAATGGATTTGGTCAAAAGAAGCTGGTGCATTTGTGATTGCATTTTGAGGGATTTCACGATCACATGCATCAGTAGTGCAATGTTTGACTGACAGGTGAGCACATGTGATGTAAGAATGATGTCATCGTGTGATTGCAGGTCCAGCACGTTGCCGTCTCAGGTGCCGGTCAAACAGGAACAATGAGTGAGTTGGAACAGTTGCGACAGGAAGCGGAACAGCTTCGCAACCAGATCCGGGTAAGTGTGATTGTTTGTCAGTGCTTGTGTTTGGACTGACATGCAACAAAAGGAAACATGTGAACTATACACTTCCTGTGCTGTTTATTTTGATTTCAAGTTTTATGTCATGGCTTGTATTTGTTGTTGTTTTTCAGGATGCTAGAAAAGCCTGCAGTGACTCCACACTTTCGCAGGTACGAAACAAAAATCAAAATGTTCACGCCGACTCGCGTTATATTTCCTGAATGAAATCCAGTTGTCATTTCATACTCATTTTGAGCCGCCGATACCAAAAATAGTCCTATTTTGCTCAAACATGAACATACTTACTTTGCAGATTGATGGTACAATTTTATTTTTAACTTCCTTTTGTCATTAAAACATACATTTTATGTATAAATGTATAAATATTTATTCTTTGACATGAAATGAAGAACATTTTTCCACTATTTTGCAGAGTTAAGTTATATGACACATTTAAAATTTTTGTCTTAAAAACATAACATTTGACATTTAACTGCTTTTGTTATTTTAATAAGAGCATTAAAACTACTAATTACGTTTATACAACTATGAAATTGAAAATGTGAAAATTCTCAGTTTCTCTTTTTTTTTTTTTTTTTTTTTTTGGTTTGTTTGTTTGTTTTATTCTTTAAACTACTAATGACATTTCTTTAACATTTTATATACATATGTTGTCATTTAGAACTTTTTATTTTTTTAATTTTTATTTTTTTGCATAAAATGACCATTGGTTTGCCTATGCCATGTTTTCAGACATAATTTTTAGACAAAACAATACTGATGTTTCAACTTTAGAAGAGTTAAAATCAATATCTGGTGGAATAACCCTGATTTTTAATCACAACAAATGAAAACATTTTTGACCAACTGTAATTTTCTGCCCAGAAAATGCTCTAAGTTACAATATTTTTATTTCAAATTTGGAAATATGATCAGACTTTTATAGAATAAAACTAATATTAACATTTTACTCAAACACAAACTTAGCAAATCCAGAGAAACTGAGAATATTCAAGCGGTCTCTTAATATTTGATGCTAAACATTCAGCTTTGAAATCACAGGAATAAATTACATTTTAAAATGTATTCAAATAGAAAACAATCAAACAATAAAATCTGAAATTGTAAAAATATTTAAAATATTTGTGTGTGTATATATGGACAAAAAATATATATTACATAAATTCTCAGTTTTTCTGGATTTTTGTGTTCATGTAAAATGTATTTTTGTTTTATTCTGTAAACTTCTGATGACATTTCTTCCAAATTTTAAATAAAAATGTTATCATTTAGAGTTTTTTTTTTTTTTTTTTTTTTTTTTTAAATATATATTTATTTATTTTTATTTATTTCTTTTTTGCACAAAATGACAATTGGTCAAAAGAACAAAAAAGGATGCCATGGTACAGACATAGTTATATTGAATTTTAGACAACAATATTGATGTTTTAACTTCAGAAGAGTTATAAAAAAAAAAAAAGTCAATATAACATTCTTATTTTGTGAAAAAATTGATATTTTTATACTCAGAAACATCATTATCAAATGACATAATATTGGGCCTTACATTCATATTATATCAACCAGTTCATCTACAGACATTCTAGATGATGTCAAAGAATTCCCCCTGCATTTTTTGTGGGTTTGGAGTAAATATTCTGTAAATGAGCTAAACACAGATGAAAACCTATCAAAGATGATGCTGAATTTGCTTACTGTACCAATAATGGCTCTACGCACTGTTTTAGAAAAGGTCTCTAATGCGAGCTGATGTTGTGCGATCTTTAATCTCTTGCTGTTTTGGGCTCATATGGCAGATGACAGCGAGCCTGGACTCAGTGGGGCGGATACAGATGAGAACGAGACGCACGCTCAGAGGTCATCTCGCCAAAATCTACGCCATGCACTGGGGCAGCGACTCCAGGTGTGTGTTTGATTGTAGGATCCCTAACTGTCACCACTGGTTTTATATACAAAAAAACTGCTTTAGACACTCTGGGCTGGTCTCCTTTCAACTGTGTGATTAATATTACATGAAATAACACTCGGGACCCTGGTGTTCGTTTTCCGTGGAGCTGTAATAAGGCCTTTCCCACCATGTTGCTCAAATCCCATCTGTGTCCCGTATTAATTACATTTCGTTGATTGAAAAATAGATACGCCGCAGTGTGGATTTTTATAATTTCTATGCCTTTTTTCAGGTTACTTGTCAGTGCCTCCCAAGATGGAAAACTGATCATATGGGATGGTTATACGACCAACAAGGTAATGAGATACTAGAGTCATGTACACTGAAAACGTTTGGTTTTATTCAACCTATTAAATCAGGCTTAAAAAGAATAGTTCATGAATTGTTTCTTCATAAGAATTTGAGAAATGTGTCATTCCATCACTGTCTCACCAATGGATGCGAATGGGTGCCGTCAGAATGAGAGTCCAAACAGCTGATAAAAACATCACAATAATCCACAAGCAATCCACACCACTCCAGTCCATCAGTTCACATCTTGACAAGACAAAAGCTTAAAAAAATCCATCAAGATGTTTTTAACTAAAATACGAGTCCATAATCCATAATAACGCTTCCTCCAGTAAAAGTGGTCTGGTTTGAATCAGGAGAGAAATCTGCACAGATGAAACACCGTTCACAAGCCAAAACAGCTCTAAACAATTGTGTGGCTGGATTTTAATGTAAGAGACAACAGAAGATGGCCTTTTTCGGTGGAGGAACATATATAAAGTCCTTATTTTTGTTTTCTTTCTGCACAAAAAGTAAACAAACCACAGATGTCACAAGAACTATTTTAACGATATCCGAAGTCAGTGCAAAACTGCGATAGACGCAAATTCGCAAATTTGTGGCAAGCGTCATGAATGATGCAAATTGGGCAAACACGCAATATTCGCCTTAATCGCATCTTTACTTAATAAAGTCGTACTTTTTTTCTTTGCACGCAAAAGTTATACTCGTAGCTTTATAAAATTTATGGTTGAAGTACAGATGTCACAAGGACTATTTTAATGATGTCCGATGTCCAAAGTCACAGAAAAAAATGCAAATTTGTGGCAAGCGACACGCAATATTCGCCTCCCGTCGTGTCTTCGCATAATAAAGTCGTTATTTTTGTTGTCTTTGCTCACAAAAGGTTTACTCATAACCTCATAAAATTAAAACTACAGATGTAACATTGACTATTTTAATGATGTCCAAAGTCAATGCAAAACTGCAAATAGACACAATTTTGTGGCAAGTGATTCAAATGACGCTGTTGGGCAGTGCATTTCCCGCAAACGCAAAATTCGCCTCCCATCGTTTCTTCGCATAATAAAGTCGTTATTTTTGTTTTCTTTGCACACAAAGTATACTCGTAGCTTCATAGATTAAGGTTGAACTACAGTTGTAACAAAGATTATTTTAACAATGTCCAAAGTCATTGCAAAACTGTAAATAGATGTGACTTTGCGGCAAGCAATGCGTTTGCTGCCATCTCATGATATTTGCCTCAATCGCGTCTTCACGTAATGAAGTCGTTATTTTTAAAGGTTTACTTGTAGCTTCATAAAATTAAGATTGAACCACAGGTGTCACAAGTACTATTTTAACGATATCTGTCCAAAGTCAATGCAAACAAACACTATTCGCAAACAGATGCGAATTCGCAGCAAACGATGCAAATTGGGTGATGCATTTGCCGCAAACACACAGTATTCACCTCAGTTGCGTCTTGACGTAATGTTGTTGTTTTTGTTTTCTTTGCACACAGTGTTCTCGTATATTCATAAAATTAAGGTTGAACTACAGATGTAACGAGGATTATTTTAACGATGTCTGAATTCCAAAGTCAATGCAAAACCACAAATAGATGAAAATTTGCGGCACGCAATGCAAATTCGCATAATAAAGTTGTTATTTTTGTTTTCTTTGCGCACAAAAGGTATACTAGTAAGTATATAAAATTAAGGTTGCACTACAGATGTAACAAGGACTATTTTAAGGATGTCCGATGTCCAAAGTCAATGCAAAACCATTTGCGCCAAGTGACGTGAATGATGCAATTTGGGCAACACATTTGCCGCAAACATGCAATATTCACCTCAATCGTGTCTTCGCTTAATAAAGTAGTTATTTTTGTTTTCTTTGCACACAAAAGGTTTACTTATAGCTTCATAAAATTAAGGTTGAACTACAGATGTCATGAAGTCTATTTCAACAATGTCCAAAGTCAGTCGCCTCGATCGCAATATTCGCCTCAATTCGCATAATAAATTAGTTATTTTTATTTTCTTGGGACTGGAGTGGTGTGGATTATTGTGATGTTTTTGTCGGCTGTTTGGACTCTCATTCTGACGGCACCCATTCGCTACAGAGGATCCATTGGTGAGACTGTGATGGAATGACGCATCTTGCCAAATCTGATGAACAAACAAATTCATGTGATAACATTTTTATCAAATTTTCATTTTTGGATAACCTGTTCAGTTTTTGGTTACCACTTTTTACACTGTCACCCCATCTTGCTATCAGTTGTTTTCTTTTAATCTTCAGTTTTAGCTCGTTTGACGGATGCTGTATGTTTTTACCTCTGTCCGACAGATGCATGCTATTCCTCTGCGCTCCTCCTGGGTCATGACCTGTGCCTACGCCCCGTCGGGAAACTACGTGGCCTGCGGAGGCCTGGACAACATCTGCTCCACCTACAGCCTTAAAACCCGCGAGGGCAACGTCAGGGTCAACCGAGAACTGGCTGGACACACAGGTAGAGTCACACTTATTTACTACTTCAGTAATGTTAGCTAGTACTTTATCAAAAGCAGGGATTCCCAAACTTTTGTTTGTCAGCCGAATCATTGCGACTAAGTTAAATTTTCAATAATATAACAACATAAAGTGAACAAGTGTTGTATTTGTACTGTTTTTATTGCAATTGCTGCTGGGCAACAATTAATCGCGATTAATCGCATCCAAAATATAAGTTTTTGTGTACATAATATGTGTGTTTGTATTGTGTACATTTATGATGTGTATATATAAATATGCACACATGCATGTATAATGTTATGTTTATGTACTAAATATATTTAAATGCAAAGTAAATTATATGAATATACATATATACATGTAAATATTTTCAAAATAAATCTTGTATGTGTGTCTCTTTTTATACGCATAATAAATATGCACAATACACACGTTACATACAAAAAATATATATATATATATATATTTTTTTTTTTTGGATGCGGTTAATCATTTCCCAGCACTAATTGCAATATTACTGTTGATGTTTAATAATAATAATAATAATAATAATATATAAAAATAGATAAATATATAGATAATATAAAGTAGATAAAATAGATAAACAATTTTTTTTTCTATCGATCTATGAAAATTCTATTTTACATCCAAAGAATAAATTACATTATAAAATAAATATATTTTAACTTGTAATAGTTTTTCACAATATTGTACTGTATACTGTATTTTTAAATAAATACATATTTACTTAATTTTAATTATTGCAAACTTCTGACTGGTAATTATTATTTTATAATTCTATATTTTATATTATATGTAAATGTATGCATTTAAATGTGACATGTTTATGATTTAATTAATTAAATATTATTACCTTAGCTAACTCAGAAGCCTCAGTTTGGGAAACCCTGCTTTTGCACAGTTCTTTCAGTGTGGTGTTTCACACAATACATCATTAGTCAATGAAATGTTATATGTTAAATATGTAATTAATTAATTTATGAATGATTTTGTAGGCTATCTGTCTTGCTGTCGTTTTCTTGATGACAATCAGATCATCACCAGCTCTGGTGACACCACATGGTGAGTTAATGTTGCATACAATAATAATTATTTAACTAATTATTGTCTAGTATTAGTATGTCAAGGGATATGTGGTGTTAATTTATTTGGCATGGACATATTTTACTTTAATTTTTCCACATTTATGCATTTGACAGACACTTCTGCATTTATACTTCTGCAAACATCTGCATTGTTTCATTTATTTTATCATTCATTATTTTTTTTTAATTCAAAGTGACTATGCATTGCATTGTATTTAAAGTATATATTTTATTAGCTCATGCATTCCCTGGGATTCGAACCCATGACCTTGACGTTGCTATCTGCATGCTCTACTATTACTACAGGAATTATTGCGGTGTTAACTGCATCACAAGTGTTATTTCATGTTGTCTTTGAATTAAAAGCTTTTTAATTTAAATAATTTGCTCCTGTGTCTCTTTTGTTGCAGTGCATTGTGGGACATTGAGACAGGCCAGCAGACCACCAGTTTCACAGGACACACGGGCGACGTCATGAGTCTGTCGGTCAGTCCCGACTCAAAGACGTTCGTGTCGGGAGCTTGCGACGCCTCTGCCAAACTGTGGGACATCAGAGACGGGATGTGCAGGCAGTCCTTCACCGGCCACGTCTCGGATATAAATGCCGTCTGCGTAAGTATTTTGATTGACTTCTAAAATCATGGTTGAATTCTAGAAGCTATTTTAAATTGGTGGCTGTATTGAGTTCGGTTGTTTGCTTTCGCAGTTCTTTCCGAATGGAAATGCCTTCACGACGGGTTCAGACGACGCCACCTGCAGGCTGTTTGACCTGCGTGCGGATCAGGAGCTCATGATGTATTCTCACGACAACATCATCTGCGGTATCACCTCCGTGGCCTTCTCCAAGAGTGGACGCCTCCTGCTGGCCGGATACGACGACTTTAATTGCAACGTCTGGGACACTTTAAAAGGCGAACGTGCAGGTAAGAGCAAAATATTTTTTCACTGCCCTTTAGCGTGCTGTAAATATAAGTGTGTTTTATGAATGTATAAAAATGAGTTTTATAGGGGGAGGGTTTTGTGGGTATTTTATTTATAATCTATTTTTATTATTAATTTATTTTGTTTGCTTTATTGTATCTCTTTTTTTTTTCCATTTTTTTCTTCTGTATTATGTTTATTTGTTTTATTTTTGATTTGTTTATATAGTTTGCTTTATTTATTAATTTTATTTTTTTATATTGTTTGCTTTTATTTTATTTATAATTGTATTACCTTATTAGTTTTTTAATGATTTTTAACATTTGAGTATTTTATTTTTCTTATTTAATATTTGTATTAACTTTTTTGTTTTTATATGGTTTGCTTTTAATTTTATTATCTATAGTCTGAATACCTTATTACTTATTTTTTAATTATTTTTTATTTTAAGTACTTATTTTTCTTTTTTTAATATATTTTATATTTTTATATTTTATTTTCTTTCAATTATTTATAATTTGATTATCATATTACTACTTTTTAATGATTCTCAAACATGTTTCATTTCATTTTTTTTTTTTTCATTTTTATTAACTGAATTTTGTTTATTTCATATTTAATTTGTGTTTGTTTGCATATTTTTATTTATATTAATTTATTTAATTTTTTTATAAATAAATGTTGCAAATAGTCTATTTATTTACTTTAATTTTATTTATTTATTTATTTATTTTTAAATAGTGTTTTAATTATTTTATTATTTATAGTGTGATTACCTTATTACTTATTTTTAATGACTTTCAATGTATTTTATTGGGTATTTTATTTATTATTCATAATTCATTAAAGTTTTTTTGTTTTTGTATATTGTTTGCTTTTAATTTTATTATTTATAATTTGATTACCTTTTTTAATGATTTTTTAAAAAAAAAAAAATCTTTTATTTATTAAATTTTATTATTGTTTATTTTGTTAATCTGTTTAGTAATGTACTTGTATTTGTTTGCATAGTTTTATTTACAATATTTTATTTTTGTTTTATTCTTTATTAATTTTATATATATTTATTTGTATGAATTTGTATTTGTTTGCTTATTTTTGCTTATTTAGTTATGTATTTTGTAACTTTATTTTTACTACTGTTTTTTTATTTATTCATTTGTATTTTATATTTATTTATTTACTTTTTGCTTTTGCTCCGCATTATGGTAATCTCTATCGGCCTCTCTCTTTCTCTAGGCGTCCTGGCCGGTCATGACAACAGGGTGAGCTGTTTAGGAGTAACTGATGACGGGATGGCTGTAGCCACGGGATCATGGGACAGTTTCCTTCGGATCTGGAACTGAGAGCGGTATTGAAATCTCCAGCTCCCGTTTCCCCGTTCCCATTTCTACGTCTTTCCACAGCAGCAGTTCCTCTGTATTCCAGTTATTACACATGATTTTCAGTATGTAGTTCAATCCCGTGGAGAAGCCAATCATCACTGCCGGCCACAGGAATTATAGGAAGAGATTATTAAAGTGTCATTGTGTAATATGTAAATATACATGTATATGAATATAGATATGGTATATATGTACAGCATTATGTGTATGTATATACCATATAGTATATACATACATAGTGTTCATGTATATATTTTTCTAGTTGATCATTGGCCCATGACATTTTTATTAATCTTTCACTTTTTTGTATTTTATTTTTCGTTTGTTGTACATAGAAAACAACGCTAAACTAGATGGAACATTGCAAGCAGTCTGTATTACAAAAAGTTTGTGAATTAACCGAGGTTTTCGTGCATTTCGTGCAGATTATCTTTGGAATTTTTTTTTTTTTTTTTTTTTAGACGCCACTAAATCAATCATCATTTATTGGTGCTTGAGGGTGTTTGGAAAGAAGGCACTGAATTTTCTCGCAGCCTTGAGATTGAATGTTTAATTCGAAGCATTTTGACGCCTTGTTTTTAGAGGTCTTGCTTTTGATTGATAACGAAATTCATAATCGATCTGCCCTTGAACTTTAGTCTTATACTAGTGATCACAATAAAACTAATCCGAGTATACAAATTCTTATTCTTGGTGCTTACGAAGAAATCTGTGCATTGAATGAATTCATAACACTTGCTTTTTCTATTTTAAATCCGAAATGGCCACAATCCCTCGTCGCAGTGTTACAAAGATGGAACTTATTGAAAACAGTATGTATACTTTTTTGGTGTTTATTAAGAGTCATTGGATGCTGATACCATCTCCGTTTCAGCATATAAATGTTTGCAAACAGGTGGAAATGAAGAACACTACCTGGTCAGGATGATTAGTCACTCTATTTGGCTTCATTTTTTTTTTTTCTGTGAATCAAAAATCAGATCAGAGCGATGAAGCCATTGACTCATTTTCACCATATATAAGTGCCATCGGTTCTGACAGCATGCCTGTGTTTGTTGCGGTTGCCAGATTGGTGCTGGTTTGAGATGCGTGTCAGTAACCAGCTTAACAAACCTGATTAAAACATGACATTTGTGCCATTGTTAACACCTCATATAACTGTGAAAACCATTTAAAATCTTTCTTTTACTTTACCTTTTGATATAAAAGGGAATCGGAAAGCAGCTTGAAATTATTTTGAGGTATTAAAACGTATTTTTCTTTTCTGTAATGAGTCCTTTTACAGTATGAAGATGCTTTTTAGCACAATTAAAACCCTGCTCCAGAAAGGAATTGATTTTAGGTTTATATGTTTGAGTTTTATGATGATTAACTGTGAAAAGGGATGTCTTTGGAGTTCAGTTTAAACAGGAATTTTGCTGGTGTTATTAGCATTGGTTAGGATTTGAGTCAGATTTCTATTGTTGGTACTGTAGGGATTGCAAGACTGCCAGTCAATGATTCTTTTTGTGGTTGTTTTATTATGATCATGTTGAAGATTTGAGTGGTTGGATCTGGATTAGCTGAAATCGGCAGTTTAACTTATAGCTGCCATATGCTAAAAATGCTGACGTAGACTTTCAGAGCTTTAATGAAAACCATGGATGACTTTTTCAAATGCGTTTAGTTTTTTTTGTAAAAAAAAACATTATTTCCAAACCACTCAAACTTGGCAACAAAAGAGCATTTTAGTATTACAGTACATGTTAGAAGTATCCAAATGTTTTAAGTATTCATAATATACTTTTGGCTCTATTTGTATGCTTCACAATTTTTTTTTTTTTTTTTTTTTTTTTTTCATTTGAGCCAATAAAACCAGGAGTGTGGTGCCTTGTGTACTTTCACAGTGCCATATTTTCAAATAATCATTTTTAATAACATTTTGTTTCTCAACTTTTTTGGTATTTGTAAAGTAACATGGTGATAATGCTGCCATACACTGATATTGTAACCAATAAAAAGACTTTTAACCATATCTTAACGTGTTCCATTTGATTTGAAAAAGACTTTTAACCATATCTTAACGTGTTCCATTTGATTTGTCTAAAAGTTTGTATTTAAACATGGATGTTTTGAGCTGTATATCTAGAGAACCTTATATTACTTGATCTTGCAGATTGTCAAGTAAAAACAAAAGACTAATCAAATCATTTGTCAGTTATAAATGGTTTTTGCTCAGGTGTTTTCACTTAAAAGTAAACTTTACCGTGTGAGCCAACAAAGGCGAGACGAAAAGCACCCACTTCCGTCCACGACGATCCAAACCTCTTCCAGTTTTTCTCACTTGCAAATAACCTACAGCTTAATATTATGTTGCCATTATTATGTGTTAATTTTATAATCTACGGCATAAATCACTTATATCATATTCGCGAAAAATTACCTCAGAAATTCGCGCCACTTTCCCTCAGAATACCGGTGCGTCGGCGGGCGCTTGACTAAAAAACGCGCCAACGTCCGCGCAAACATCAACTGACAGACTTTTGACGCAAGGTTTATACGTGCGTAAGAT
This sequence comes from Labeo calbasu, assembly GCA_019740295.1. Lineage (NCBI taxonomy): Eukaryota > Metazoa > Chordata > Actinopteri > Cypriniformes > Cyprinidae > Labeo > Labeo calbasu. The sequence goes on from JAHKKF010504892.1 coordinate 12,141, forward strand.
TGTCCTGCGATCTCATAAAAATGAATCGAAAAACGACTCGTCTTGACAGCCACCTAAAAGAAAAGACTTCAAAGATGTGAAAGTGACACATTTGGATCCAGAAAGGTGAGACGATTGTTGCATCACTCTTAATAACCTGTAGAATTTCTTTCTCGGGATTAAACATATGAAATTTTGACAGGGTTCGTACAGATACTGTAAAATGAAATTCCAGAACTTACTTTTCAAGCACTACTTTGTTGATTTTCAATGACTTCAATAAGAGATTTACAATGTCTTCTTTTTAAAACTCTAAAAAAAGAAATAGATAAAAATATACAAATTAAGCAAAAATGAAGTGAAGCACACGGGAAGTATTACAAAGTATAGGCCTAATACAATTTTACTAAAACCACGGTTAATTTTCTTAAGGGATTTGTATTTGTGTATACTTTCTTTTTTCTTTGTTTTGTTTTTATAACTGTACTGCATTAATTGTTTTTTTACGGTTTTAAACCGCTCCGATGTCCCGAACTAAATCAAATGATTAGCGATTCGCGATCCGATTACAGCGCTTCGAAACAGTGAATCATTTTGCGACGCATTGGTTTTCACCCATCAAAATTAAATCATTACAGGCGATGTCGACATTCGAAAATGAACGGCTCTTTTAATTTAAACTGGTTTTTGCTAGTGAATCGCTTGAAATGATCGAAGTCACGAGTTTGAATCAATCGGAGCGGTTCCAGTGTAAATGACTCAATTGATTGTTTATTTGTTTCTCTTTTCGCGCCTTCAGCTATGTTTACATTACATTGTACTACTACAGGCTTAGCTCGCTAGTTTTACGACATTAACTAATATAAGCGAAAAAATGTTTTTTTGAATGTGCTTATTGAAAAAAATAAACACTTATTTCATCGATACATTGTCTTTCAATAATTCAAGCACTTTTCAAGTACCTCTTCCGTAATAATATTTTTAAGGGTTTTCAAATTTTTTTTTTAAATTTCAAAAAGTCAATTTCACAAGTACTTTAAGCACCTTGTACAAACTCTGATTTTGATTTTAACACAGTAATACAGCAATTTGGTAATATTTTATTTTATCATTTTTATTACATAGTTTTTTTTACATTGGTATTCCAGGCTATGACATTTACATGTGTTTAGAAATGACACAATTCATAGAGAGAATTTCAATACTGGGTTAGATTCGTTGAAACTACTACCAAGAAACATAGAAAATAGGCTTTGTGATCAAAAGGCAAATCTACAAAATCTGAATTCTCTGTCTGTTGACACGAACTCTGTTTCTGAAGAAAAAGGCTGAGTGGAAAAAGGCTTGGTATAAGTATAAAATAAACTTTTGCTCCTTCATTATACTGAACTGAACAGCGAAACTGACTCCATTTCCAAATTCCGGCTTTTATTCTCATGCTTTCCTTCATGGGGCAGTTTCACAGTTCACAAAATAGTGTTTTTAAATTCAGTTCTGGTGAAACTCAATCTCTGTACAGAAAAACCTCAACCAAAATACAGCACTGAAACCAGCTTTAATTCAAGAATACAAATTTTACAGTTAACTACAAGTAACATTTTTTCCCTCTGCATTCCTTGCAACATCTGGCGAGTTGAGAATTCCCAAAACAGCAGGGTGTAACGGGAGGGCTTACAGTATTCACGAGTTACATCACTGTCTGGAAAGAGCCGAGCGTCCGTGTGAACGCAGAATCAAGGCTGAGGACGAAGATACTGTGAGCTGAAATCCTCCAACTGCTTTTCCAGAGCCGTGGCTTTATGTCTAGAAAATTAAACGTGTCCATTATTACAAACACCTCAACAAGATCAATATTAGAGGTGTGGAAAACTCAGCTTGACAAAAATATATCCTTTACATATGGAGTCTAAATACTTCATTTCCATTATTGATGGCTCAAACACTGACCTGAGCACTTTGGATCGTTTCTGTACAGTTTCAAGCTTCTGGATCTTGTCGGTGAGCCGCTGGATGTCATTCTCCAGGTCCTTCTGAGTAATGTCAACTTGCTGGCAGAGTCGAGCAAATGTGCTGGCGATTTCCCTGACAAACAATAACATTTTAGCGTACAGGAACTAAATTATTTTCTACTTGCATGCACAGACGTGCACTTGAGCTGCAGTGAATGTCATCAATTGCAGTTCCCCATGCTGTATTCATCTCAAAATGACTCAGATTGGGGTGTTTCTGCATTCAATTTTGGAAAACGGCTTCCTCTGATGGTCATATTTTAATCGCTAATATAAAAACACTTACTGCTGCACTTGGTGGCTGCAGTTTGAGCTGGTGAAACTGATGATCAATTGAAGTTTCTCGGTGGCGTAATCCACAAATTGTTTCTTTAGGGCTCTTTCCTTGGCCTTGGTGGTCCAGGTGAGTCTTTCATACAGGTAGAGCACGCCGTACAGACTCATGGAGAGAGCGATCAGGCGCCAGCCAACTGTTCGCCACACCTAACAGAAGATATAGAGATGAACTTCAATAACAATGCGTTTATTTACACCCATGGGAAGTTAAGGTCACTTTCAGTGTCATTCGGGGAATTTTTTGGGTGCTTTTGGATTGGGAATTGGGAATCAAATCAACCAAATTTCAGAAGTTTCTTCCCTGTATAAAATTTTTGAACTTCATAATAACACAATATTTTTATTACATTTTTTTTTTCTGAAGAAAGACAAACATACACTACCAGTCAAAAGTTTTTTTTAAGGTTTTAATGTTTTTTAAAAAAAGTTTCTTCTGCTCATTAAGCCTGCATTTATTTGATCCAAAGTGCTGCAAAAACAGTAAAAGTTTGAAATATTTTTACTATTTAAAATAACTGTTTTCTATTTGAATATATTTTAAAATGTAATTTATTTCTGTGATCAAACCTGAATTTTCAGCATCATTACTGCAGTCTTCAGTGTTACATGATCCTTCAGAAACTTAATAATAATAATTTAATTTTTTTTCAATATTTTTAATATATTAAATATTTACATTTTTTCTGAAGAATAACAAACATACACTACCAGTCAAAAGTTTTTTTTTTAAGGTTTTTTGGTTTTTAAAGAAGTCTCTTCTGCTCATCAAGCCTGCATTTATTTGATCCAAAATACAGCGAGAACGGTAACATTTTGAAATATTTTTACCATTTAAAACAACTGTTTTCTATTTTAATATATTTAAAAAAAAATAATTTATTTCTATGATCAAAGCTGAATTTTCAGCATCATGACATTACATTAGTACAGCAAAAACAGTAAAATTGTAAAATATTTTTACTATTTAAAAGAAACGTTTACTCCTTCATTAGGCTGAACAGAACAGCGAAACTGACTCCATTTCCAAATTCCGGCTTTTATTCTCATGTTTTCCCTCATGGGGCAGTTTCACAGTTCACAAAATAGTGTTTTTAAATTCAGTTCTGGTGAAACTCTGTACAGAAAAACCTCAACCAAAATACAGCACTGAAACATTAAAATGTTGAAATATTTTTACTATTTAAAATAACTGTTTTCTACTTGAATGTATTTTAAACTGTAATTTATTTCTATGATCAAAGCTGAATTTTCAGCGTCATTACTCCAGTCTTCAGTGTCACATGATCCCTCAGAAATCATTCTAATATGCTGATTTGCTGCTCAAGAAACATTTTTTGATTATTAGCAAGATCCAAAAGTCAGCATTTATTTGAAATAAAAAAACTTTTGTAACATTATACACTATACCATTCAAAAGCTTGGAGTTAGTATAAATTTTATTTTATTTTTTGGAAAAAGAAATTATAGAAATTAATACTTTCATTTAGCAAGGATGCTTTAAATTGATCAAAAGTGATGATAAAGACATTTATAATGTTACAAAAGATTTCTATTTTAGATAATAGCTGTTTTTCCGAACTTTCTATTCATCAAAGAATCCTGAAAAAATTCTACTCAGCTGTTTTCAACATAAAAATAATGTTTTTTAAACAGCAAATCAGAATATTAAAATGATTTCTGAAGGATCATGTGACTGGAGTAATGATGCTAAAAATTCTGATTTAAAATCACAGGAATAAATTGCATTTTAAAATATATTCAAATTGAAAACAGTTATTTTAAATAGTAAAAATATTTAACATTTTTTTTGCTGTATTTTGGATGAAATAAATACAGGCTTGGTGAGCAGAAGAGACTTTTTTAAAAAACATTAAAATCTTACTGTACAAAAACATTTGACTGGCAGTGTAGATGCCCAAAATATTCAATATCATTGATGAATATTTTACTGACTAATCCACTATTTTGTAGAGGAAGTCAAAAGTAGATCTGAAGCCAAATTACATGAGATGGTTACTTCATTTTTACACAGATACATAAAAATGTTGACTTTAGCAATCTTTTACATTATATGCCAATGGTTACTAATCAAACATTGGGAAAAAGCAATTTTTGTTTTCTTTTCCCCAAAGTTTGCATGGCTGTAACTCAAGTAGAATTAAATATATCTCAATATCCTTTAAGATTTTGGTTCTACAAATCCTAATTTTAAATGCTCTATATGGTTCAATTGAGTTTTATTTTATTTATTTATTCATTTATTATATTTTAACTTATTTTTTTATTATTAGTATTATTGTTGTTGTTGTTGTTATACTTAATTTTAATTAAAGTTTTAGATAATTAAATTGTAAAATATATTTTTTTATTTTAATGTATTATTATTTCAATTTTTAAGTAATTTAACATTTCTATTTTTTGTCAAACAGTTTTCTTTTAAGTTTTTGCTCTAATATTTATATTTTTTTTTTTGCGGAAAAAAATTGAAAAGTGCTTTTTCCCATTTTTGAACCATCACCATTGGCATACAATGCAACAAAGATTGCTAAAGTTTTGGCTTTCTTCTTCATTTATGCATTTCTTTTAACCAGGTGCCAGTGTATTGCTACACTACTGACAATAAACAATGGACCATCACACAAGGAATGGTCACTCACATGATTTCATCTCATTGCAGCTTATTCTGGCCAAGAACCGCCCAGTTAGACAGGAAGTGGACGTCTGCCTGTCATCTAATGAGAAACTGAGAAAGCATAGAGACAATTCTCACCACTCCTCCGACGATGATCACGCTCATAGACGTGCGGGAGGTGACCGAGGCCAGGTTGCTCACCATGGACATCATGAGTTCTTCCTGTGTCAGCGATTGCTGATTCTGACCTTGAGTTCTGGGGACCTGAGACTGAACCACCGCTGGGGCCGAAGGGGTGGTCGGTGCCGTCAGCTGAGTAAAAAACAACAACAGACCATTAAAAACATCCATCCAGACCAAAACTTGGAGGCCGAAGGTATTCAAGTGGAAACTACCGGGAGGGTCTGATCCACCAGCATCAAGGCACGTTTGGCGTTGACGGGGCCTAGGAATCGGTGGACCAGCGCGGTCCAGCCTAAAGAAAACTGGAACTCGATGTTCTCCTGGAAATCTGAGCAGAGGGTGGCACAATTCAGGTCGTAGCTGAGCTCAAACTTCCTGCTGGGAATGAGCATGTGCAGCTGGCTCTGGGCAGCAGAGGGCAGCAGAGGCTTCAGACAATCTGGAAAGATAATAGACAGGTAATTACTAAACACACTCATTTATCACTGCATAAACTCTCCATACAGTGGGTTTTATGATTTAGCGTCGCTCAGACGAGTATTCCAGACGCCTGATAACATAGTTGTGTTTGTACGAATTACATAAACAACACTTCACTCGTTATCAGAGATCGTCTATTAATAGGATTATCACCTACTGGTGTTTATATATCTAACGCAGCTCAATGTTTCTGTTCAGGACACTGCTGTTCTCACATACCCATCATGTCTTGCTGAGACGACTGAACGGAGGCGTTTACTGCATCTGAACAGCGGAAGGCCAGATTCTTGCCCATGCCCTTCTCGATGTGGTTGAGAAGATCCTGCAGAAGACAAACAGCTCAGATCGGGTACTAAATAAGATCATTTTTAAAGGTACAAAAATAAACTAAAATAATAAGTAATATGAAAAAAAAAA
>JAHKKF010504893.1:0-40490 GCA_019740295.1 Labeo calbasu
TACATACATACATACATACATATTATCAAAGTTTTAATTTATATATTCTGCAAGTTCTGTTGTGCATCACCTAATTTGACCAAAATGAAAAAGTTTCATTGTTCATTATCATTTCATTACATTTCAAAAGATTGATTAAACTGTTACATTTTTATACATTAATTTAATTAAACACCATTTTGATGCTAAATTTACATCACAGAACTCAGAAAAAAAGTATATTCAAAAACAAAATTTAGGAAAACATAAAGTCGATTTTATGAGTCCTTATAAGTCCTTTGTAAACAAACAAGTTGGCATTTATTGTTGTGTTCTAACAAACATGTGATAAGCATTTCATTCCCCATTAATGGCATGAAATCAAGATTATGGTAAATATCGATGGTGAATGAATGAACTAATTAGACCATTTTTACAAGAACAATACAAAACAAATAAGTGGTAAAGGTAACTAATGTAGGAAAGCAATGTCCAGGTTAATAGTGGAGTCTAATTAGAATTATGCATTCATATGGCGTTATAATTTGTCTGTCTTCTGTGTATGCACCCCTCATAGTAATGTGTGTGTTTGTCCAGTCGAGTCTGTAATGTGAATGAGTGTCATTTTGAGCTTGTTTGCTTTCAGTGCCTCTGTGCTCTCTTCCCATTAATAAGTCATAGAGAGGATGAGAACACACACACTGCTCAGAACAACAGGTGCAGCATTTGCCTCTTCAGTCTGGACTGATTAATGGATTGTGTGTGTGTGTGTGTGTGTGTGTGTGTGTGTGTTTGTTCAGGATGTACCACAGCATCAAAGCTGCAGTATGTAGAATACAGAATAAGGCACTGTTCAAAACTGAATACTTATGTACAGTTTTCTACATACTGCATAGAATATACTGTATAGTGAACAGTAATGACAGCAGTTTAAATGCAGCAGTTGTCACTTTAGACACAGAATGTTGAGTGCATTGCATTATGGGTCATACTAATCGGTGCAGTGTGCTGTGTTGTGCACTATACATTTTGTTGTCACAGACCATCCAGATAATTTCTGCAATAACAGAATTATTGTGCTATTCATGACCAAAAATGCTTGAACATGACTGAAAATGCTGAACTGAGCATGTGCAGTAGATCAGCGCCAGGGGTAACTGTAACCCAGAAAAGACAGGATGCATCAGTAAGCATATTTAGCTCATCAAATGGGCACATCTGTTTAGAGTCCGACTTTGTGTATGTGTGTAGATGTGTACTTCCCTACTCTATGTAGAGCGTTACATTCGTGTTGGTGTTGTTTAACTCTGTAATTTTGTATTTTTACCACGGCATTTGTGAATTGTCACAACACGTTGTGTTCAAATGGTATAATTACAGTATCAATGTAAATGTTATGTCAGTGTGTTAATGTGACCCTTCTGAATCATTACTCTTTCTCAGTTCTGTTATGACACACATTGCTACGTTGCCAAAGCAGTTTCACTTGAACCACAGCCAATATGGAAACATCAAACTCGAAAGTGAATGTTGAAAGGGACGCATTAATAATAATAATAAAACAACAAAATAAGGAAGAGAAAATTCAGTTCCCCATTTTTTGTTTGAATGATTTTCAGCCTGGCATTCCAAAAAAACAAAAACAACAAAAAAACAAACACATAAATTAAAAAAAAAAAAATTGCAATTTAAAGAAACTGTTTTCTGTTGTGCCAATCTAAAATTGTTGGTTCAGTTTTGCAGTAATTCGCAGAATAAATAACATGCATTTCTGTAATTTAATTGCATGCATGTAGAAGCATAATCTGAATGACTGATAAATATTGAACTTCTTTTGGAAATGTGTCTTGTAAGGTGTTATATGAGCTGCAAGAAATGGCAGAGTGTAACTGAGTGATTTCTGTTTTTTAGGCCTACGGCTCAGGCTGTGATATCGTGATCCTTGCAAGTGATTTTGAGTGTGTTCAAATTATTCCTGGAGCTCAGAATGGAAACATCCAGGTGGGCTGTGTGGAGTGCTCTCAGCAGCTCGGCCGGGTAAGAAAATACTGCACTTATTACGTTTACATTAATGCTTATAGCAGAGCTTTAATACAAAACACTGAACAAAAGCAAACAATTCTACTGATACAGTAACATGAGCAGTACCGCAAAATAATGCATTTACTATTTTAATCACACACTTCTGAATATACTGTGAAATATTATAGAATGTTCTTGAAAAATATTAAATCCAGACATGAAGTTGTGTATGCAAGGTGTCGTACAGACCATATTAGACTGACTTATGGGCAGAGTGTCAATGTTGTAGCGCTAACTTGGCCTTGTATCTTAATTGTATTTAATGTGCTGTTCGTTTAATCTCTATCTGCCATGCATGTCACGTGAAGCTGACTTGACAATAAATGTAAATACAGTCAACATCTTGAAAAATATTCCTTATATATATATATATATATATATATAAAATAAATGTATATATAAGGAATAGTCCCGTTTTGAATCGAATGATTCACCATACGTGCCACATCACTAAACCAAAATATCAGCTTTTGATTTGGCCATATTGAAATTATTATCTGTGTTCTCTTCTTTGTATTTCAAAATGTACCAACAAACTTATCAATTTGTAATGAACATTTTATGTTTTCCAGGATTTTTGAGTGGATTGTGAGTAAATGTTGTGTGAATGTTAATTTAAGTTTTGCAGTGTTGTACATCAACAGTAAATGACTTTCTATCATTTAGTTGCTGCATCACTAGCTTCACCAAATAGAGTTGCACTTTCACCATCTGTTCTTGGATGGACAAAAAGAGAGTTCTGCCCGGGCTGGTTGGAGTGCTTCATCTAAAAGAGCGATGTTTGGAGAGCGCTACACACTTTGGGGAAATCAACTTTGAAAATTGATCTGAAGTCTGGGATAGAAGAGAGAATTGTAGCAAAACATAGAAAATATATGTCTGTCTCAGCCACCTTGTAGACGCGGGCGTTAGTCACTGACGAGCAGACATTATATGCTTGTGGATGTGACAAGCCACAGCTCGCTCTTGACAGCGTACGAACATGGATAGATGAACTTATATCCAGTTATCTGACTTGGTTTTTGCCATGATTTTGTGTTCACAGTTTCTCTTTGTTAATGGTCAAACCAGTCTTTTATGATGATGTCAATTACAAATAATCTGTAAATTATTTCCTTATTTTTTAGATTGCTGCATCTTATGGAAATACCGTTTGTATTTTTGAACCAATTGCTTCCAACCCAAACAAACGTCACAAGGTGAGCTTTGCATTCCTTGATTAATACTTGAGTTAATACTGATTATTATAGACATTTTAACATCTTTAGTAATTCACCCACATGCTGTCGGAATTTTCCTGAGAGCACCTTTAATTTTAATTTATCATTAATGTAATTTAAATATTAAGTCATAAAATTATATTTTAACTATTATTATTACTATGATTTTTCCAAAGCAACTGAATTACCAATGGCAGAAGACTGGTCAGTTCTTTCTCAATGCTATAACCTACAATCTGGCCTGGGACCCCCAAGGTTTGTTTGAAATATACACTTTGTATATAAATGAACATTTTCACCAGTGCCTTTTTTCCAACTCTGTTTGGGCCTTCTGATTAAATAATACATTTAGAAGATACTTCTCTGACTTGAGTGAAACCTCTGCATTATTCATGTTTGAATAAGCGTCTTAAAACATGAGACTTCAGTCGAGATTTGAAGTGGTAAATGGTGCAGGCATTCTTATTTTGATTAATGCATAGTTTCTGTATTTCCACATGTGTTTTTTTTATAATTCGCTATTATCATAAAATGAAGGCAAATATTAATCATAAGATTGTGTGTCCAAATGTTTGACTGGTGCTCATAAATATGTACGTATATGTGGGTGATGTTAATTACATCTGTCTGTCATGTAGGCAATCGTATCTTGGCGGCGACTGAGCGTTTGCAGCTGTGGGCTCCTCCGACCAACGACACGCTGATAGAGGAAGAGGACAGTCAGCTGAATGATGACGGAGCTCATGAGCTCATGCTCAACGACTGGAAATGTGTCTGGCAGTGCAAGTGAGTGCAGCTTAAGAACTTAGGCATACTTCTGTCTGCATACTAAATCTTTAATGTCACTTGCCTGATTTACTGAACGTCAACACATTTGATGAATTGAATTATTTAAATGGGAGATATAATGGAAAAAGAATGCGTTTGCTTGTCTTAAATAAGAGTTTAATGTAATACGTAGGCATTTTCTAGTCCTCGATTGATGAAAATCGAACAATAAACAAAGACAATGTGTGACATAAAAATTCTGGCAGATTTCAGCTTTAAAGGCTCATTCATACAATAAACATAAAGGCCAAGTTTCATAGACGGGGCTTAGCCTAAACCAGGATTAGGTCATATTCAGTTAAGAGATTTAAGTAATTTTTATAAACATGCCTTAGAAAAAAACGTTATTGGTGTGCATCAGAGTAAATGGACATTAAAGGTCAGAGAGAGAGTAGACAATTAAAAGAAACATAAATAGAAAATAGAATTCTGAAATTTTGAATGAAATTATAAAAATGATTAATAATTCATTTAAAAAAACAAAAGGAGTTGGTTAAATTAGATTTGTTGGTAACACTTTACAATTAGGTTCCATTAGTTAATGTATTAACTAACATGAACAAACAATGAGCAATACATTTAATACAGTATTTGTTAATCCTCGTTAATGCCAGTTAATTAAAAATGCAGTCTTTCATTGTTAGGTCATGTTAGTTTATAGTGCATTAACTAATGTTAACAAACACAACTTGTGTTTTTAATAATGCATTAGTAAATGCTGAAAGTAACATTCTGACCTAGCGAAACAATCGGTCATTTTCAAAAAAAAAAAAAAAAGTACAATTTATAGACTAGCTCTGCATGAACTCTGTGTATTCTGGTTTTAGGGTAGGTTGAAAAAATCCCATCTCATTTTCTGTTTTACCTTTTTTTGTAAAGGGTGTTTGATCTTTGCACATTGACTTTGTAAACACTGGGTTGGTGCTTCTGCAGCGATGTAGGACAATTTAGATTTTGACAGTTTTGAAATGAGACAGGAGTTTTTCAACATACCCTAACTGTCTTGGACTGAAATACACAGAGCTCACGCAGAGCTAGACAAGATGCGCATTTGAGGTTAAAAAGTATATAAGTTGTCAATTTTTTTTAGAAAATAACTGATCGTTTTGCTAGATAAGACCCTTTTTCCTCAACTGGGGTCATTTAGAGCCATTTGAAGCTGAATTTAAACTGCATTTTGGAAGTTCAAACTCACGGACACCATATAAGTGAAAACATGAAAGAATTTTATGCATGTGTAATGTGGGCCTTTGAAAACACGCCACTTTAGAGGGCCCTTTATAAAATATACTTTACTTTGAGCACAGCATTTTATTTATTTTTTTTACCTGTATTTGTGTGTAAATTACTTCATGTGTGTTTTGTGTCAGGACTGCTGCTGCTGTTCATATTACTCAATGGTCTCCAGATGGAGAATACTTCGCCACAGCTGGAAAGGTACCACACGTACAGCACATTTTATATCATGGTGGACTTGTTTGTCAGTTGTTTTACACCAAAGTGCTACACCTTAGACCTATCCCTTACAGAAACCTTTACTACTGTGTTGTGTAAAAAAGCACTATTTAATTTTTATATGAACATAGATCCCAATCCGCATGTGGGAAACTAATAGATATGAGTATTCAGAAAACTATCCTTTTAATCTAGTAGTGAGCTACTGTACGACCTATTAGCTAAGCTAACTATATTTAAGCTCTCTTTATCCTAACAATGCATTCAGACCCATCAGCTTTCTGTTGGTCAGCATGTTGAATCTGCATGACAAGCATGAACCTATTTTTCCCTAGCATGAAATTTCCACATGGACAAGTGGTGTATACTTTTGGCTTAATAATTAATTACTCTCAGTCCCGATGTAGGTTTGGTCTCCAAAATATTCTGTCCTTCTTTGGTGTCCTAATATTTTGGTGTAAATGTGGTTCTTGTGAACGTTTAATTGCGTGTTTTGTCTCATTTTCATACTCTGAACAAGAGAAGTAATTTGCACATCAGCAAGTGTGAAAATGTGAAATTACACTGGCATAACCATTTTTCTCTCTCTCTCTCTCAGGATGACTGCCTGCTGAAGGTGTGGTATCCCACCACAGGATGGAAGTCTGCAGTGGTGATACCAGACGTGACTGATAAAAAGGCCCCAGCAGTTCATTTCTCATTTGTGTATCTGGCACATCCGCGTACGGTCACAGGCTTCTCCTGGAGGAAAACCAGTAAATATATGCCCAAGTATGTCAAATACATCCACAGAGTCTTTGACTCTCCCTGGGGTGCGTGGTATGACAGAATGTACCGTGTATTTGTAACAATATGTCAACTAGTAGATACACTGCTAAACCATTTGTACCGTGGTCGAGATCTGTGCATGGGGATTGAATTCAACAGATCTGCAGTCACAGCTGTGCATGTATTGATAATTTTGCAATGACTTGGTTCATTCAGTCAGTTTTTAAAGACAGAGCTTTCTGTTTTATAATATTATTCTATTTTGTCACATAATGTGAAACTGTTTTTTATCCAAACACATTATCCAAAACTAGATTATCCTTTTTTTAAATAAATAAATAACTTTGTTGTTATTATTTTTTCCATTAAAGTTCCAGACAAAATTACTATATTGTTTTATGTATTGTTGAAATGCTAGGAAATTTCATTGAGCTACTAATACTTTGTACCAGTTTGGATAAATAAATTAATAAATAAATAAATTAATTAATTAACTGATAAATTATTACATGCATGAATTAAAAAAAAAAGATTTAATTCATAGTGTAATTATAAATTTAATTAATAATTTAAAAAAACAGCAACTATAGGACTGTATATATATATATATATATATATATATATATATATATATATATATAATTTAAAATAACAACAATATATTATAATAACAATATTTTAAAATGTAATTTATTTGTGTAATGATAAACATTAATTTTCTGAAGCCATAATTCCAGTCTTCAGTGTCACATAATCCTGAGTTTCAGATTTGTGATTTGTGGTGAGACTATAGTAAGTGAGTCAGATATTAAGTAGGGCTGTCAATTACTTAAAATCTTTGATTAATTGATTAATCTAATATTAATCTAATTAATTACACAATGTAGCAATTAATTAATCACAGATTATTCGCACATCAAATTTGGCTAAGAAGTCGTGACCAGAAGATAATTAAAAGCCATTAGTGTGTTTATTCGTTTTTTTATATATATATATATATATATATATGGATTTCTTATTTTTGGATTTTTTAATAATATTTAAACTTGAAATAATTTTTAATGAAGTGGCACTGCCAGCAGGTGGTGGTAAATGTCTTGGAAAAAGTCATGAAAAGTCATAAAAAGTCATTCTTTCATTCAATCACAGGATTCGTTCAAATATCTGATTCATTCATGAAACGAAGCAAATGACTCACTTTATGAATGAGTCATTGAATCATTGGTTCAACCGATTCTTCAAAATGCTAATTCATTCATAAATTGTGTGTTGATCAGAGACACGCAACACTTCTGCTGTGGCTTTAATAGGTAATATTTGTGTTGGCAAAAGTGAGCAAACAAACTGATAATATTGTGTGTAAAATATAACAAAATTAAGTTTATTTGAATTCTATTGAATTGTTGTATAAAATCACATTTTGGGACAAAAACGGCACTCGTGAGATATTGCTAAAGTATATCGTATGATATAAACATGAGACAAAAACTCATACAGGGGTATTTTTGCCAATCTCTTGAATCTTAGGGGCGTATACTGTAACTGCGTTCTCTAGGCTTCATCACACAATGAGTTGTTGCCCTGCATCATGTAATACAGTATGTGTGTTCAGCTTGAAGCTGCACTGTGCAGACCTATCGGCGTTTGACATCAAAGTACAGTGAGAGCTCTAGAGAGCAGCAGCAGCTCTGCATGCTTTCGAATGGTGCTTTGATGTCAAACACTGTTCGATCTGTGCTGCCTGGCTGAAATATAAAATGGCGTACATAGGGGCATTAATTGTGTTAATTTTTTTAATTCATTAGATGAACTCATTAACTCTAAAATTAATTTACATCTTCATCTCATTCTATTCAGTTACTCCGACCTTCCATCTGCATTTTCTTTTGATTTGGCATTTTAGGTTAGCAGTGCAGGAAACATTGCTGAGATTTCAGTCTTACCGCCCACCCTTAACTCACACTGTGAATTCCACCCGTGTTTGTGTGTGTTTCTCATTGTGTGCGTGTGTCGTAGGGGCTCTGTGTGTAACGTGCTGCTGACGTCCTGCGCGGATGGCATCTGTCGTCTGTGGAGTGAGACCCTCTTGCCTGAGGACAGTCTGCTGGGGGGGCAGATCTCAGAGAACAGCACCAGCTTCAGCTCCTCTCTGCCAAACATCGCTCAGAAAGACAAGATACAGCACGCTCTGGAGGTCAGCATGCACAAACGCACACAAAAGCATGTAAACACAAGAAAATGGCGTAGTTCAAAATCATTGCAGTCAGGGCATAATAAAGAATAATGCTTTATGCATATTAGCTGAGTTACTTTGTAAAATGACCCATGTATGTGTACACACTACGCCTGCAATTTGGTCAAATAATCAATTCCTTACATTTCAAACCATGTCTGCTTAGATATCAGTCCTAAAATCACGCTGAAATGCAAATAAATGTCTGTGCTATTAAATTATATTGGAGTTGTTGTCACACGGCAGAAGTATTGAATGATTTTTTGCACCAGATCTTCTCCTCCCCAGCAGTTGTCATCTTCAGTAGGATGTGTGAAAACTGCATGCTAGCGAGCGGTAGCCTACGGTAGTCTCCATGCTAACAAAAAACTAACAGGCAATTCATTTTGTCACTTTGATTCCAAATCTTGTTTTTTTTTTTTTTTTTGCTGGCAATAGACAAATTGAATAGTTTCAAACATGCCAACAGAAATAAATAGAAGCACCACAAATGCAGCGCATGAAACAAATATGTAGAAAGCGTTATATGAATAATCATTTTAGGTCTGTTCACGCAAATCTAGACAGATTTGGTTTTAGAACATATAGGGTATGATAAATCGTTTGCATATACTTAAATGATGAAAAACATGATATTCTTCATTCATATAAAGTATTTGAAAAGCCGATTGAGATTCGGGAACCTCTGATTGGTGGATCTCACACCAAGTCCCAACGGGTCGTAATGCACACAAATGCCTTATTAGAGCGTCTAGTTACTGGAGTTTTATTCGTCCCATTACTGAAATCAGCCAGCAGGATCATTCCATGTCAACTCAACCAGAGGTCACTGGCTCAAATTTTTGATTTTGCTAATATTTTTTCTGAAGAAAGATACACATGTAAGATACACATACACAGACATTGTTCTTTCAATAAAATAAGCATCGACTAAATACAAAGTGACCAACATTTGGTTTTTGACCCCTGAAATGGGTAACATTTAACAATATGCACATGGACCCTCATTGTTATCCCCATATCTCTGGGACTCAATGATGTAGGGCCTTGAAAATTAGGATTCCAAAAGAAAGGTTTATTAACAACTAGATTCTAAAGTCATATTGCAATATCTTTAGTGCTGCTTAAGTTATAGGCACGCGAACTTTGGAAAAAGAATATTTATTCCACTCAGACTGGTATATTCAATGCAGTTGTCTTGACAGAAAGATACATCTCTAGTTTCAGCATTATTTGTTCTTCAGACATTCCTCTTTAAAAGAAAAGAAGTCTCATATTTTTGCAAACTGACCCACATTTGGTTTTTGACCGCTGAAAATGTGTACATTTTAACTATTTTCTCCTGGAGCCATATTGAAATGCCAATATCTCTGAAACCGAATATCATAGGGCCTTAAAACTGAAGATATCAAAAGGAAAGTTGGTTAAGACCAAATATCTAAAAGGGCGTTAAGATATCTTTAATTCTTCTTTAGTTACAGGCATGCAAACTTGAGAAAAACTTGAAAAGTGCTGTTTCCCCATTTTTGAATGATCACATAATGCAACAAAGATTGCTAAAGTCAACAGACTTTGCTAATAGAACTACCAATCCCTGTATAAAAATAACATTATGATGCTGCCATTTTTCTGAAGTCATTTTTACTCTCATGTAACTTGACTCTGAATTTCAGGTGACAATTGCCATTTTGACCTCCCTCTACAAAATAGTGGATTATTCAGTAAATATTCGTCCATGACATTTAATATTTTGGCTTTCATCACTATACATGTGTATCTTTCTTCAGAAAAAAATATTAGCAAAATCAATAATTTGAGCCAGGGAATTTTTTGAAATTTGGTTGATTTTACACAAAATTACCCAGCAATTGAATTAGACTTGTTGTTATTTATGATACTGACCTTAGTTCATTTTATACTTCAGTGATTCCATGTTGTTTTCAACATTAAGTAAAAAGGAAGATAATGCTTATGTCTTTGGGCAGTTTTCATTGCCAGCATCTCTAATTTAGGCGGTCACATGGAGTTTTACATGTCAGTGTGTATGTATACTTAACGTACATGGGCTCTGTTTAATATCATTTTGCTTTGGTTGATTTTATCTCTATGTGTGAATTATTTGGTGTAATTGGAAAAACGGAAGCATGCTGAATGAACTCCGATGGGAATCTCCGGTTTGATCTGCGCTGATAAGTAATAATGTGATATGCGGTTAACTTTATTATAAGAACACAAACACAAAAACACATTATTTACCCCTGTTTGCATCAGCAAGGCACCCATTATACATTTTTCCTGTGTTAACATTGTTAGGTATGGACGGTGGGAACCCACTGGCAGAAATGGATGAGCAAATGATTAAAAAATATTTTTTAGCTGTTTTTGCTTTAATGTGAGGTGTTAGGATATTGTGAAAGTGATTCTGGACGGAGTTTTTTATTGCACAATACACAGATGTGTATTTGTGTTTAATAAAATCACAAGCTGTTGGTTTTTTAGTTTTGTAATCACACATGGATGTGTCATACCTTTAGTGTGTTTTTTTTAATATTGCATCTTTAACACACACACACACACACATATTCATGCATTCTCTCACCTGTCTCCATGTGCCATCTGTAGACCCAGATGGATTCTGCATTTTCTGCACTGATTTTAGGGGGGAAAGCTTTGTTTTTGAAGCTACTGCATTTCATTTCATGTTGGCCTGCTGATCTGTTTGTGATGATAAACATTTTCTGTCTCCATTCAGTCTATCCACCACCTCAAGCACCTGCGCAGGGGCCGCAGAAGATCGTCCGCTCTGGTGGCCCACACCGAGCTGCTGCCCAGCCAGCTGGGGTCCCACGAAACTCACCGCCACATCTCTCACCACGCCAACGCCCTCTGCCACTTCCACATCTCTGCCAGCATCAATCCCAACACAGGTGCGCATACACACACACACTTGTGTTTTTGAACATGAACATGAAAATTACACAGCGACTGCAGCGTGAACATGGTTTATAAGGACACTTCCTCCACCCTCCAAAACAGCTTTTTTTGTAATGTAACAGTTTATTTAACTTCAGTTTTATTAAAATGTTTTATTCAGAGACCCAAACTGACCAAAAAAATAGGAAATTTGGCAGTTTCTGGTATTTCTTTGGCCAAAAACTAAAATCAAATTCTTATTGCTTATTATGTGAATCACTGAGGTGTTTATAACTCTGTAGTACGTAAATTTCATATAAATATCATCATAATGCAGTGCAACACAATACAGTGACG
The DNA here is from genome assembly GCA_019740295.1 of Labeo calbasu. NCBI lineage: Eukaryota > Metazoa > Chordata > Actinopteri > Cypriniformes > Cyprinidae > Labeo > Labeo calbasu. The sequence continues at coordinate 11,836 of JAHKKF010504893.1, forward strand.
ACTGGGAGATGCACAAATTAATGTTCCTTAAAAGTTTCGTATTCATGGAAATTCTAAGTGCAAAGACTTGCAAAGAGTGACAAAATTCTAAGAAAAGATAAGTTTGCTCTTAAATTGTTAGGAGTACGGATGAGGACTTTCAAGAGGCTTAAGAGTTTCTTTAGCAGTGGATAAAATTGACAAAACATGAAGAGGGAGAAGAAATATGTTGCACACAATACATGACATTGAGTTAATAAGATGCTACACATTAGATCGTTCAGGGATCATTTTTGTGACTGATTTTATTAGAGACATGCTAACATCTCCGACACAGCACAGAAATGTCATAATGCCAGAAACGGAAGTAATTACTACATTAATTACATTAACATATTTGGCAACTGGAAAAAATGCAGGTATACAGCAGTGATGATTTGGGTCTGTTACAACCTTCTGTAAGCAAAGAGATCACACAAACAATTACAGCACTTTCAGAAACTTAATGTGTCTCTGTTCATTTCCTATCAAATACAATAAGTACAATAACAAGTACAATAACATTAACAACATAGAAAATACAAAAATATATAAACATATATATATATATATATATATATAATGTGTGTTTGTGTGTATACGGGTAAACAGGAAAAATTACATCTATAATTTCAAAATGAGGGCTTATAATAGACTCTACACTCTTTTATTTCCTTCTTGGACAACCAACCAATCACAGTCTTCAAAAGGCTGTGTCATAGCTAGCAATGGGGTCAGCCCCGCCTCCTCACTAAGATTCAGAGTTGCTCTTAGATTGGTCATGAATTACTCTCAAGATAAGACTCTTACGTAGAAATTTTTAAGCTAAATTAGGAGCTTTCTGAGAGGATTCTTAGCTTTAAGAATACAGGCCCTGTAATTCAACTTGATTTTTCGAAAAATACATAAGTAAAATAAAATAAAATGTTTATGGATAATCAAGTTGCTTTAGAAGTTCATCTTAAAATATTAACAATTTAAAAGTTATTAAAATTTTTACTTTTACTTTTTTACTATAGATTTCACAGCAAAAAGACGTGTACCACAACATTTTTACTAAAATAACCCTTTTACTTGCTAAAAAGAAGACGTGTTGTAGATTGTACAAAACTTTGTGTTTATAATTTAACAATTTTAGAAATTGTATCAAAAATGATACAGTAAACTTTATTAAAAGAACATACTAAACAATATATTATTTATTTAAAAATTGCCTATTTCTGTTCCAGCTTATGGGTGGGGTTAGAAAATAAAAGTGTGATCATCTCAAAATAAAAAGAAAGACATTGTAAACCACATGTGTACACGTATGCTTTCACACACACAGACAGTAGTGTGATCTTTCTCTTTGTCATCAGATATCCCCGCAGCGCTGGCTGGATCGGGCCTGTTCTCTGAGGACGTCAGCGGAGGGTTTGTGGTTCACTGGCTGAATAATAAAGATCTGAGCTTCACCACCTCCATGGACCTGTTCATGCAGCAGCTGCGCAAACTTTCGGAGCAACACCTGGAACAACCCACTGAAGACTTTGAGCAGGAGGGGGCAGCCAAGTTTGACTTTGGTATTACTTTGATATGAATAAACCTGTTACAGTATACATTAAACTTAAAGCTAACAGAAACGTGACTAAAGGCTGCAAATATCATTTAGATCAATGTCTTTAAGACTCTGCGCTACATATTTACAAAATGTTGTATGATGTGCTCTTTTGTGCTTATGTTAGATCTGGATGAGATGTCTGATAAAGGCTCATCAGAACATGAGGAAGGAGATCAGGAGGGCAGCACCAAGGCCTCTTCACCAGGTTCGAGCAGCAGTGTTCCTCTGCCCTCTGTTTTGCTGGATCGGAAGCTGGAGACTCTCATCCTGGAGTGGAACAAGAGTCCAGACATGCTGTTCACTATTCACCCAAACGACGGATCATTCCTCGTCTGGCACGTCAAGTACCTGGATGAGTTCATACCTGGCATCTTCAGACAGGTTCAGGTAAGATGTTCATTCAGAAGTCATGGTTGGTCATCCAGAAACCAAGATTAAAATTTTCAGTGAGCCAGAAGTCAAAAACAAAGTTTATTTAATAATAAATCATGCACATTTATTAATAAATAACAGCAGAAATGAATTGCAAACAAACATTTAAATTGCAGACAGGGCACTTTTATATATCAAATTTATAATGAGATAATTATGTTTCTACTCTACTTTGTTGTTGAAATATGAACATTTAAATGGTGGCTGTAATAAAAACTTTTCATGAGTGGTTAATTCAAACATACATACATTAAATGATAACAACATGTTTGGTAAAAAATAAAATCAATATGTAATATAGTGCATATTTTTAGCAGAGTTATTTTTTCTAGCTAAACAACAAGCTATGGACATTGAATGGTTTTGCTGGAGTAAATGTTAATATTTGCATATATAAATATATTTTGGGTAAATATATTACAATGTAACATTTTATAATGTTATAATGTTATATAATGTTACATTGTAATATATTTAAAGAAAATGTAACATGACGTTGTTTTCAAGCTGTTGTATTGACATCTTTACATGGTTGAAACAATGATTGAGCAATTACGAGACAAGATGCACTTTAGTAAGTTGTCCTGTTTCTTTCAACATACCTTTTCATTTCATACATTTTCATTTCATTTTATAACTGTTAGTATAAAGGAAGAGATAATCGAACTGAATTGAGGCGGCAACAGCAATTTGTCATGTCACATTAAACGCCATCAAAACAACATTTATTTCCTTTGAAAGCCGAGACTCTTTTACATCGAAACCAAATAGCTCAAAATTAGATTATTGTATAGTGGGCGCTCTACAAATAATGTTTCATGATTTTTTGAAAACAGCATAGACTTCATACCTTGTCAGTGGATAGTAAATAAACTCTATTTTTAATTTTGTATGACAGTTTAAAATATTGTGTTACGTTCATAAATGTTGTCCAGCCTCTACTGTCCCCTAATCACCTTGATAAATGAAATAAAATCCATTTGTTTTCTTTCTCAGGTGTCGTTCTCCTCTCGTATCCCGGTGGCGTTCCCCACAGGCGATGCTAACTCCCTCAGTAAGAACATCATGATGTACGCCTGTACCTTTATGGACCAAGAAAACTGCAGTGCTCTGGAGGATAAGAGAAGTGAGCGGCGGGTTCCTCAGAGCGCATCTGCGTCCGCGGGGCTCAGTGCTCTGGGACACTCTCTGGCTGCTGTCATCGGCCCCGCCGTCATGATGGTGTCCAAACACGTGGACGGCTCGCTCAACCAATGGGCTGTGACCTTTGCTGAGAAGTCGGCCTTTTCGAACGTCCTCACGGTTTCACACAAGTTCCGTTACTGCGGACACCGATTCCATCTCAATGATTTGGCCTGTCACACGGTCCTTCCCTTGCTGCTGACATCATCTCATCATAATGCACTGCTGACTCCGCCCTCTGGATCCGGAAGCATCGATGGAGATCAGATTGGGGGCGTGGCTCTACAACCCACCAGGCCAATGAGAGGCGTTCCTCGTAAACAACTGCGAAATGCAGCCACGCGTACGTTCCACGACCCGAACGCGATCTACAGTGAGCTGATCCTTTGGAGAGTCGATCATATTGGGCCACTGTCCTGCACAGGGGGCGTGTCGGAGCTAGCACGAATCAACTCGCTCCACACATCTGCGTTCTCCAACGTGGCTTGGCTGCCAACACTTATCCCTAGCTCAGTGCTCGGTGAGTTTAACACCATAGCTGTATCTAACCTCAGAAACCTATGATGAAATGTTTAGTTTGGCACATAATGCATTATTTGGATAGTATAGGCCTATCCAAACCTGCACTATTTGCTTAGCAGTTGAGGCTATGATGAATGATAAAGCAGAGCACCTTAACAACATCCTTGCAACTATCCAGAACTGCATAGTAGCAACCTAACAGCTACACAGAACCATCTAAGCAATTCCCTTACAACTATCCAGTACTTTATCAGTGTACAGTACTAGAAACACCTTAACAACCATTAAAGGAACACTCCACTTTTTTGAAAATAGACTCAATTTCCAACTTCCCTGGAGTGAAACAGTTGAGTTTTACCGTTTTCGAATCCATTCAGCCGATTTCCGGGTCTGGCGGTAGCACTTTTAGCTTAGCTTAGCATAGATCATTGAATCTGATTAGACCGTTAGCATCTCGCTCAAAAATGACCAAAGAGTTTCAATATTTTTCCTATTCAACTCTGCCAGCTGCAACTCTGCATCTACACAAACTTAGTTCCAGTCACTTTCAGGCGCTGCGTAATATCATTGTGCCTGCTGCACCCATGATGGGTATTTGACATACTTCTGTGCGTATTTGTACATTCAAGCACAAGAAGATGTGGAAAACAACACAACATAACAAGGCTTTCTGTGCACACAAAATACACTGAATGGGGTTGTTAATTGTTGCTTCTTGCACTTGAATGCTTTAAAATAACTTGAAGGTTCAAACTGTCCAGGTGTATTTATCCGTTAAAGCGCAAGAAAGCGTGAAAGAGAACAGTTTGGCATTCACACGTTGTCTGAGACGCGGCTCTCTATTTGCGCACTGTACATACATAACATACCGCGTGATTCTGAATGTAGTTGTCTTTCGTGCCTTCTTGCCCTTGAATGCTTTAAAATCGATTGAATGCTTAAATAGGCAAGACTTAAAAACATGCAAAAGATAAACTTTCGTGAGGATGCAACAGCGGCCCGATCGGGCCAGTGACAAATCTACCAACTGTCCCGAGCATCTTCGACACTAAAAAGGGCAGTCCTTATGCCTATAATGCCTGAATGGAGTGAGATATCTTCGCCAAACTCAGAACACTTATGTAAGATGGCGCTATAAGAGGGGGAAAAAAAATAGCTGTAACTAAACTATTTGTCCTATCAACATGAAAATCTGTGTGCATGGTCTTGGTCCGAAGTGCCACAAGTGTCTACAAGGACATGTGCATATCCCAGAAATCGTGGCCACCATTGACCGACAGATTTGAGCACCTGTTAGACAAGGCTAACGCAGGCTGATTGGAACAAATCTTGGTGGGCCTGTTTGACTCAAGGCCCCAAAGGTCTGTGGAAAATTTAAAAGAAATCAACCACTGGAGGGCTATATTGCATTTTTCAAGAGAATAAACGTTTTTTGCACATATGCACAATATTCGTCATACGATAGAACTCCTCATTCTGGAAAACTTTGCCTCTACAACCACTGCTGTAAATTGAATTGTTTGTTAAATGGTTGAGAAGATGTCAAAAATCTATGTTTACAAACTAGTTCTAGATTTTTGCTCAATTTCGAAAAAAACAAAACACTACAGTACAATTCTCTGGACTCTCTAGGCCAATAATTATCAAAAAAATATAGAAATTTGCCCTTTGGGAAGCTATAATGGGGTCGTTTAGAAAAGGGGCATGTCCAAATTTAAGAAAAACTCAAAACTGAAAACCAAAATCTGCTGAGCACATGCGACAGATGATTCTAAACAAGCATGCAAAGTTTTAAGGGGATCAGGCCACAGCTGGTGCTATAACAGTCATAAATGTTAAAAAAAAGTAATATCTCTATAGTAAATTACCTGAATTTGCCAAAATGCTTTTTTAAACATTGATTTACCTTGGTACAGTCTTTGCTAGATAATATGTAATGTCTGTATCCTTATATGCTTAAATGCCTTAAGCGCTTGAACCCCTGTAATTGCTGCTTCCAGCTATATTTTATTAGGTTGTTATTGTGTTGGGCTTAATAAAGATGTTTGTGTTTATGTCAGGAACCTACTGTAACTCAGCAAGTGCGTGCTTTGTGGCGTCTGATGGTAAAAACCTGCGTCTGTATCAGGCTGTGGTGGACGCCCGCAAACTACTGGATGAACTCTCCGACCCAGAGACCTCTGTAAGAGCCTCTCAAAGTGGATTTGATAAAACTAATGTCCTTATCTGTCAGTTAACGTACGATAAATGTCATTAGAGTTGATCTGATTGACGATGTCTGGTGCCTGGTTGTATGTACAGAAACTGGTGGGTGAAGTATTCAACATTGTGAGTCAGCAGTCCACTGCCCGACCCGGCTGCATCATAGAGCTGGATGTTATTACTAACCAGGTGGGGTCTACATCTGTTTGTGTGCACATGCAAGTTTGTTTGATTAACGTGTGTAATATTTCATGTATGTTTGTGTCTTGCAGTGTGGCTCAAACACACAGCTGCTCCACGTATTCCAGGAGGATTTTATTTTAGGCTACAAACCGCATGAAGACATTCCAGATTTCAACATTACTAGCGCTCACTCTGCAGGAGGTACAAACCCCTTTTCTTTCCTTTTAAGTCTGGTTTGCGGAGTTTTTACAGAGCGTTACATTTGCGTTATCTTTGTTTCTAGAGTACCAGCCTCCTCCTTTCTCAGAAAAGTTCTATCTGGTGGTGATCGAGAAAGATGCCAATCGGAACTCAGTATTACAGATGTGGCATCTTCATCTGCGCTCGGTGCAGGCGTGTGTGGGTGCGTATGATGTGGGTTATTTGTGACATGATGACACAGCTGTCAACAGACAGCTTATGAGGGGAAATTGTGAAGGGAGTCTCATGAATGGAAAGCTGATACTTCCTCTAATGACTCATTTGTTTTTCAGAGATGGAAATAATTTACAAGGAAATGATGCACTTATTTACCCGTTGGGCATCAATAATGTACATCTGCACTGTGTATTGTACTGTCTCTGTGTATTTCTGTTCTGTCTCCGTCTATGTCCGAAATGCATTTAATATAATTAGTGTCATGAAAGATTACTGTTACATGTTACTGTCTTTCCAATCTTTGCAGAAGAGCCAGTAAATGATCACGTGTTCCAGAACCAGCTGACGGTTCCTTTGAGTCAAAACTATGCTGACTCATCTCCTGACATCACTCCGGGTCACAGTCCACTGCCTCGCTCCTCCTCTTCCGCCAACCTGCAGTCAGCCAGCAAACTCATCCTGAGCTCTAAACTGGTCTACAGTCAGCGGCTAGAACTTCCACCAGGGGTGGAGCTAATCAGAGCCACGCCCTCCGCTGGTATGATCATATATTCGTAGATGCATTGCCATTATTACAGACTAGAATTGTCCCATTATAGCAGTTATATGAGTTACACATGTTAGCTTTTAATCTGATGACAAATCAGAGAAGATCAGTTCTGTGTGGTTATACCTACTTTGGCCTTTGGGCTGTTAATTTTGGTCACACTTTATGTTAAGGTCCAGTTCTCACTACCATGAAACTATGGCTTTTGCCTAAATAAACTCCTAATTTGCTACTTATTAATGTAGGATTAGGGATGTAGAATGTGGTAATGCAAAATAGATGCTTTATAAGTACCAATAAACAGCCAATATGTTAATAGGCATGCTAATAAGTACCTACTTAATAGTGAAAATTATTCTAAGTAAATAGATTCTGATCTAATATATATATATATATATATATATATATATATTATTATTATATTATTATATTATTATTATTATTATTATTATTATTATTATATTATTATATTATTATTATTATTATTTTATTTATTATTATTATTATTTTTTTGCAAATCTCATTTTATTTATTTGTGAATTTAATGCATGTTTGTGGAACTCTGGCACTTTTTTTGTTGATCTCATTCTAATTATTTCTAAAAAAAATTTTTTTGTGAATTTCTTTACATTTATTTATGGTTTATTATCTATTTATTTGGAATAATGGGACAAAAAAACCCATGGTTTATAAAATCATCCTGATATTCAAGATTTCAGTTTACTGATGCCATTCTAGAAATGCATTGAAATAATTGAAATAATCTGAAAGCTGAATAAATAAGCTTTCCATTGTTGTATGGTTTGTTAGAATAGGACAATATTTGGTTGAGATACCTAACTATTTACAAATCTGGAATCTGAGGGTGCAAAAAATCTAAATATTTAAGTTCTTAGCAATGCATATTACTAATCAAAAGTTAAGTTTTTATATATTTATGGTAGGAAATTGACAAAATATCTTCATGGAACGTACTTAATATCTTAATGATTTTAGCATGAAATTGATCATTTTGATCCATACAATGTATTGTTGGCTACTGCTACAAATATACTTGTGCAACTTATGACTGATTTGGTGGTCCAGAGTCACAAATGTGTTCTAATCATTGAAGTATTCTTGATATTGGATAATTTTATATTCCTTTGTATAATCAGCCGTTTGTGGATGTGGATGGTTTGTGTTTGTGTTCTGCTGTGAAAGCATCATGTGATTAATAAAAATATTGGGTGTTCTTTTCAAAGGTCACTTGAGCTCCTCTTCTATCTACCCTGTGTGTTTGGCTCCGTACCTGATCGTGACCACCTGTTCTGATGGACGTGTCAGGTTCTGGCACTGTAGGGTGGACATGGACTTATCGGCGGCAAACCCCGAAGAGACACGTTCATATCGGTGGGAGCATTGGAGACTCCTGAAAGAGGAAGAAGACAACGACAGCTTTGTGTGTGTTGCGGGCCGCCCCGTTGCAGTCAGCTGCTCCTACACGGGAAGACTTGCTGTGTCGTTCAAACAGGTGTCACCTGGGAATGAGATTGGCATGCCTCAGGACTTCTCCATGCATGTATCGATCTACGAGTGCGAGTCGACGGGCGGCTCAGAGTGGGTTCTGGAACAGACGATCCACCTTGACGATTTTAGCAAACCTGCGAAAACGTTAGATCCACGTGTTAGTGTTGATAGCAATTTGGTTGTCTATAGCAAGTCAGATCTGTTTGTGTCCAAAGACAGTCCCAACATCAAACACTTTGTGCACCTGGACTGGCTGTCCAAAGAAGATGGGTCGCACATCCTGACGGTCGGGGTTGGATCCAACATCCTTATGTACGGACGCATCTCAGGGGTTGTCGCAGAGCAGACAGGAGTGAAGGATCACCCTGCAGTCACCCTGCCTCTAGGGGGCAGTATAAAGCAGGGAATACGCTCTCGTTGGGTGCTCCTAAGGTCCGTAAACCTCGTCTCTTCCGTCGACGGCACCCCGTCCTTGCCGGTGTCTTTGTCCTGGGTGCGTGATGGCATCCTGGTGGTGGGCATGGATTGCGAGATGCAGGTTTATGCGCAGTGGAGGCAGGACGAGAAACCGGGCGACTCCGACGACAACAGCATCTCATCCCCAGAGGGCGTTGGAGGTCGCACTATGTCTGTCTCAAATGAGGGCAGAGCACGATCTAAGAGTGTCTTCGAGGGCAGTGCGGGAATCGACGATGCGTTCCGCCCTCCGGCGGTGATTCAAGATGGAGGCTTGTTTGAGGCGGCCCATTCGTTGTCGCCCACTCTTCCTCAATACCATCCTACCCAGCTCCTAGAGCTTATGGACCTCGGAAGGGTACGTCGTGCCAAGGCCATTCTGGCGCACCTGGTCAAGTGCATTGCTGGAGAGGTTGCAGTGGTGAGGGATGTGGAGGCAGGAGAGGGTGGTGCCAGGAGGCACCTATCCCGAACCATTAGTGTGACGGGTAGCACAGCAAAGGATACGATCGTTGCTGGCCGAGATGGTGGGCGTGATTACACCGAAATCAACTCCATTCCTCCACTTCCACTATACGCCCTACTGTCCGCGGACCAGGACACCTCCTACAAGCCGGGAGAGGAAGTGGGCAAAGCCGGAAAAGGGGCAGAACGTGAGACGCAGAAACAATCAGATGATCAGTACGCTGATCTGTTCCAGGTGCAGACTGTCACCACCGACGATTTTGTGAGCTTTGCTGCTGAGAAACCAGAGAAGAAGTCTCGTGTGATTAACCTGTCGCAGTATGGCCCCACGTACTTTGGCCCTGAACATGCACAGGTGCTGTCTTCACATCTTATGCACTCCAGCCTGCCAGGTCTCACACGCCTCGAGCAGATGTTCCTTGTGGCTCTCGCCGATACTGTGGCGACCACTAGTGCAGAGGTAGCAGGACCTACAGATAAACAGTACACCGGTGAGTTTACTTCTGCCTCAAAGTCGGTTGAGCCAGTGTTGCTGTGTTGGATTTGTTTGTATACTTAAAGGAGAAGTCCACTTCCAGAACAACAATTTACAGATAATATACTCACCCCCTTGTCATCCAAGATGAAAAAACTCCCATCTCATGTTCTCCCTCAACTCCGAAATCATCCTATATCGCTGTTTTACCTTTTTTGTTAAGTGTGTTTGATCATCTTTGCATGTTCACTTTGCAAAACCTGGGTCGGTACTTCTGCTGCGATGTAGGATGATTTTGAAATGTTTTTTGTAGTTGAGGGAGAAAATACGATTGGAGTTTTTTGACATACCCTAACTGTCTTGAACCAGAATACACAGACTTTACTTCAGAAGGCCTTTATTAATCCCCGGAGCTAAGTGAAGCTCTTTTTATGATGGATGGATGTATTTTATTGGACTTTAAAATTTCAACAGCCATTCACTGCCATTATAAAGCTTGGAGGAGTCAGGTCATTTTTTAATATAACTCTGATTGTAATCGCCTGAAAGAAGAAAGTCATATGCACTTAGGATGGCTTGAGGGTGAGTAATTCATGGGGTAATTTTTTTGGGTGAAGCATCCCTTTCAGCCATAATAAAAAAAAAATAAAGATTTTGGATTTTGTTGTTTCCCCCTGCTGGAAGAGTTAGTAATTACACCATCTGGCCCCAACAAGCATCTTCCTCCTTTGATTGGCGGTGTAGGCCACATTGTGATAGCAAAGAACATAAAATTAAAAATAGAAACTGTATTTTAGTTCCGTATGTAAAACTGTTCTGTTTAAATATTCACATAATGTAATTGTTTAAACAAATAAACAAACCTGTTGCACTAAAATTAGTTTTTGTCTCATGCTGACTGTCTAGTATGTCAGTGGGGTTAACCAAGTACATGAAGAGAGAACCATTATAAAAAAAATTTTTTGAAATAACCTTGGTATTATTATTTATTGTCAACATTAAACATATCAGGCTTTATCCATGTTACCTATAGCTCAGATCTTTTTTATTTAGTCTCTTTAGTACAAAACCTTAACACAATGTTCCAGAGCTTGCTAGAGCCAAAATGCAAGGAAAAAAGTTCAGGGACAGTAGGATAAATCATACGGAATACTGTAGTTCTAATTCATCTAACGTTAGATGAACTTCAAAGTTCAATCCTCAGTTTCCCAGTAGAGGAAGTTTTTAATGAGTCTCTGAGTTTTGATGTGCTGGATGTCTGTGCTGTTAAATGTTTAATTGGATCAGGTGTGATCAGAGTCATTAGGAGGTGATGCAGATTGTGGTCTGGAATATGTTCAGGATTGTGTGTGCTTTGAACATCATTAACACTCTGATGACAGAGTCATATGTCAGAGAGTGAAGATCTCCCAGCATGCTTTTTAAATGCAATGCAGTGGAATCACCTTGTAGAAAAAGAATCAAAAGTTAAAAAGGCAACAGGGTTATGGTGAAGTAATTGTGTGTTTCTGCAGGTGGAGAGGCTCTAGATGAGTGTGGTCTACGTTACCTGCTGGCCATGAGGTTACATACCTGTCTGCTGACATCTCTGCCACCCCTCTACAGGATGCAGCTGCTGCATCAGGGTAACACAAACTCGACATGCACAAACATAAATGTGCACATCACTCTCCCATATGCATTCTCAGTGAGATAAGGTGGTGCTAAAGCATTTCCACCACCAGGAAATGAATCCAGACCCAGCAGTGAAGATGCCTATATGCTGTGTTTGTGTGTCCAGGCGTGTCCACGTGTCACTTTGCATGGGCGTTCCACTCAGAAGCTGAGGAGGAGATGCTGAACATGATTCCTGCCATGCAGAGAGGAGATCCGCAGTGGTCTGAGCTCAGAGCGGTGGGCGTCGGCTGGTGGATCAGAAACATTAACACTCTGAGGCGGATGGTGGAGAAGGTAAATCCACAAAAATATACTTGCTCACACACAACATTATTTACACAGAAGATAGATAGGGTTGGGTATCGAAAATCGATTCCGATTCCACAATCGGACACTTAAGGTCAGGAATCGGATACTTCTTGTGAAATTAAAATTTCGATTCCGCCTATCGATTCCTATATGCGGTTCTTTTTTTTTTGTTTTCATCTGTGAGGACCCAACCTAGCGATCTGCCAGGACCTTGCTCACTAATCTAAAAAAAGTATGGCTACATTTGTGATCAGAAGTCGAAAAAGCAATGTAGCCTGTAATATTTGTGATAAGCTAAACTTGTTGCAATAGATGTGCCACCACCAATATGACAAAGCATTTTAATTTAACAAATCGTTAAATATCACAAATACCAACGTGATTCTGTTCCTAAATTACAATAATTTATCTGTTTGATTCCTCAACCTTTCTTCCGTGCAGCGTACGATGTAATTTGAACATTCAAATCTGCGTTCGTGCTGCCGCTGACCTAAAGAGAGCCACTGTCATGTATATGAATAAAACCGTTTCAGTCTTTTCAACCACACAGTTCATTATTTCTGTGTTACAAACATTGAAATATTTACAGAAGTACTGGGATAAAAGTACATAGTCTGAATATAAACTCTGATATGTACGGTAGAGATCAAAATAGAGTAAATCATCCTTTTGGAAGTTAATTTGACTTTCCAAATAATGTTAAAGATTTATCGATTACGTTGTTATGCTAGAAGATGGTGAATCGGTTAATAATGTATTTGTATTTGATCATTCATTCAAAAACACTGATTCATCCAGTAATGAACCAAGTAAATCTTGAGTAAATCACTGAATCATTTACTTATAAATTAGGCCTACATGTGATTTTGTTTAGTTGTCTAATGTTTTTTTTTCTTCAGAATCGTAAGAGAACTACAAATTCCATAAAAAAAAAAAAAACAAGAACCAGAATCACGCAGCTCTTTTGCAAACAGCTCTTAAGTGAATCTCGTTTTTATGTAGCCTGTTGATTTTTGTTCATGATATTCAGCTGCAACTGAATATTTAGTAAAAAAAGAAAAAGAAAATCATCTTTTATTCACATTGGAATCGAAACTGGAAATCGAAAAGAATCGGAATCGATAAGCAGAATCGGAATTGATAATATTCTAATGATACCCAACCCTAAATATAGATCAACATACTTATATAAACCAGTGGTTGACAATCTTGCTCCTGAGGATGTCTTTGGATGTCTTCCAATCAAACACTCCTGATTGTCATTCTCATGTTAACTCATGACCTGAAATCGGATAAGAGACGCATCCTAATTTTTACAGTTGGGAACCACTTAAAATGATATCAGGTCTTGTTCCAGAAGCGGTGAAGTATGATTCAGAAATATTTCCTGTTGAATTTTAAGGGGACATCGGATAAAATTTGTACATTGTTTAGCTCTTTTTGCATTTAGTTAAGTTTCTGGCATGTCTGCCAGCTCAGAAAAGTTGAAAAGCAAACATGCAGCTAGTTTGTCCTGTGCTGTCTGAGTTTGAAACTGTGTCATCATGCGAGCTGTTTCAATTTGCAGCCGGTTTATATGCACATTGATCGATATTAGAATACGACCCCCACCAAGCCTAATATGGATACATTCACGGCCCACAGAAGAGAGGGGTGGGGTGAGCAGAGCTCATTAGCAGCAAAACGACTCTCTGTGAACAGAGATGTTTCTGAAAAGGTAAAAAGGGTGTTGTTTTACATTACCGTTGAGGAATTTTAATCAGTGTATGTTACAGACATTTCATGAAGACCCTAAAGAATCATACCAACTTATTGAAAATGAGCATCCGATGTCCTCTTTAATTAGCCGCATTTTAATTTTTTGGATTCCCTCCTTCAAAATTGTGTTCTCTGGTACACTTTTTCTGTTTTATTTTCACTCAGCATTAAATTACATTAACCTCTAAATCAGTACAAAATAATTCAGTTAAGATAATTTTAGTTTTTCAAATTGTATTCAATTTCTATTCAGTTCAATGTTTATTAATTTTCAATTCATTTTGTGGTAACACTTTATTTTGAGGTGTCCTTGTACTTACTATTGTAATATCAATTAATTATGCATAATTACATGTAAGTAACCCTAAGATTAACCCTAATTCTAATCCTAACCACATAGTAAGTACATGTAGGAAATAAAATATACTCTGTACAAGGACACCTTAAAAAATTCATTCCTTTTAGTTTACTTCATTTCAGTTCATGTAATTTTAGTTTATTCAACATTTTAATTCACATTCAATTCAGTGCTGTACATTACAGTTTCTGTATTAATTTTTTTTTTTTTTCAGTTCAGTTAGCTTTGATTTAATTATTTAAATTAAGCTTTTTTCCATTCATACCAAGAATGATGGTGACAAAGGTGATATTACGGTTCATAAGCATTAATTCAAAGAAAATAAATCTGTCTTTTTTCTTTGCATTAGGTAGCCAAAGCGGCATTTCAGAGGCATAATGATCCACTGGATGCAGCTCTCTTCTATCTGGCCATGAAGAAGAAGGCTGTTCTCTGGGGTCTCTTCAGGTACTTCAAACTCCCTGTCTCTTATTCATAGATACAGTGTTACTTTCACGTAGCTGCGGCTCATATGCAGTGTGCTGTTCTCTTGAAATTTCCGCCTGCTTATTTATGTATTGATTTCTGTGTAGGTCTCAACACGATGAGAAGATGACCCAGTTTTTCAGCCATAACTTCAGTGAGGACCGCTGGAGGAAGGCGGCTTTAAAGAACGCCTTCTCTCTCCTGGGCAAACAGCGCTTTGAGCAGTCGGCTGCTTTTTTCCTGCTCGCTGGCTCCCTGAAAGACGCCATTGAGGTCTGCGCCATCCTATTTTAACTGTGCTGAAATTCATTCCCAGGAGAATATAGAAAGTGTGTGTTGTTGATCTCTTAGATGTGGAGTCTGCTGAGGTTGGTTTGGTTTGGTTGTGACGTCATAGAGCGTGTGGTCGTCTGTGAAGAGTGGAGTGTGATATAACAGCCCTGAGCGCTTCGGTTTAGTCTAAACATCACAGATAAACCTTCTGATGGACATTTGACAGCTTTAATTTACCTTGGGCTGGATGTCTGACAGCACGCAGTCAAAACACAGTGATAACACCACTTGTGAGAGATCACAACTGTATATAGGTTGTTAAAATTAGATACATGGGAGTTGTTAGGAATATAACTGAGCTTTGCTTCTGTTTATTTCGAACAGACAGTTGAAAAGTCGCATGTAATTGTGTGACTCAGGAAACTCATCAAAAACTCCAAAGAAAAAATATATAGGAAATATATTTTGCAAAAAAAAAATTCTATTAAAAAAAGGTAAAATATTCTGATTTTGGAGGGAAACATGACTGGTATATATTTTTGACAGTTTGGTCTGTGTCTCTGGTAGGTTTGTCTGGAGAAAATGGAGGACATCCAGCTTGCGATGATTGTCGCTCGTCTTTACGAGGCTGATTACGAGAGCTCCTCCACCTGTCAGGGTATTCTGTACGAGAAGGTGCTCGGCTGCAACAGAGATGGAAGCGGGTTCTCCTGTACCAAACTGCATCCTGACCCTTTTCTGAGGAGCATTGCGTACTGGATCATGAAGGACTACACCAGAGCCCTGGACACACTGCTGGAGCAGATTTACAAAGAGGATGATGAGAACCCTGGTAAATAGTTACAATCAGTTACATCAACTACCAATACATTCTTAAAATATGAATAATAAATATAAATGCAAGCAGCAATTACAGGGCCAAGCACTAGGCAAGCAAGGCAGCAAAGCAACTGAAACAATGAGTAATTGAAGCCATTTTAAGATGATATTAAAATGGGTAAAATGGGTGAAACAACCACAAGTAATATGATTTAATGGATTATCACTTTTGACCAATAGGTAGCGCTGTTATCAGATCGATGTGGTGTGTTCAGTGTGAGGTGACAATGACACACACAGAGTTTGGTGTCAGTATGTCAAAGCTTTGTAGAGATAAAACCTCCGAGTCATTTTGGAATCATGGCTTAAATTTGTTG
This sequence comes from Labeo calbasu, assembly GCA_019740295.1. Lineage (NCBI taxonomy): Eukaryota > Metazoa > Chordata > Actinopteri > Cypriniformes > Cyprinidae > Labeo > Labeo calbasu. The sequence continues at coordinate 27,859 of JAHKKF010504893.1, forward strand.
CTTCACTATACAAAAACAGTGTGTCTATCGACATGAAATCCATAACATTTTATCAGCGCAGTCTGAAGATGGTCTGATTCGATTTTGGTGAAAATTGGACCAACGGTCTAGGAGGAGTTCGAAAAACATAACCGCTGGTTATGTAGGTTTTTAACATAAATCAAAATGGCAGACAGGAAGTACGGCCGACCATGGAATGACTGATGTCTTGTTGTCGGCATGACACAAGGAATACTTTGAGACCAGTTTCATTAAAATAGGCTAATGCTACCAAAAGTTATTAACAGTGTTGTAATTATTGATGGTTAATGAATGGTTTATCATTCTCGACCAATAGGTGGTGCTGTTACCAAATTGATGTGGCGTGGCCAGTGTGAGGCGACAATGGCACATTCAAAATTTGGTGTCAAAATATCAAAACTTTGTAGAGATACAGCCTCGGATGCAGTTTGGCATCTTTCCAGCAAATTCATTGATGCGCTAAACGAAATCCTTTTCGTATATCGATACAAAATCCAAAACTTTCTGCCAGCATGGTCTGAAGATGATCCGAGTCAAAAGAATATATCAAGAACAGTTTAATGACAACAAGCTAATGTAAAGAAAAGTTATTAGCATTTTTCAAAATTTTATTATAACTTTTGACCACAAGGTGGCGCTGCCTCCAAACTGTTTGAGTACTGTCAGGGCATGGTGCCGAAGACACATTCCGGGTTCGTAACAATATGTCGAAATACAGTATTTTGCATCTAAATAAATGTCTATGCATACTCCACCAGTTTTGTGAATTTTGGCCAAACCCTTGAGAAGTTATAAGCAAAAATAGCCATTTTTTCATACATCCTGACCACTAGGTGGCACTGTGCCAAAACACTGCAGGTAGCCTCAGGTCAATTTTGTTATAACACACACCAAGTTTGGTCTCAATACGCCAAACTGTTGCGGAGATATAGCCTCACAACCATTTTTGCGTGCTTTTCATAGAATTCGTTCACGCATCATTCGAGAACTGTTTAACTAATCAGCTTGAATTCCATAACTTTGTGGCGGCATGGTCTGAAGATGATCTGAACCAATTTTGGTGAAAATCAGACAAACCATCTAGGACGAGTTTGAAAAAGTAGGTTTTTTGAACTTTTAAAAATAGCGAAAAAACTAAAAATTACAATTTTTACATTTTGGAGTTCATTCGACGCATGGGACAAAAATTATATATTTTCACCTGAAGTTTACAGTTCAAAACTTATTAGTGTAAAATGAGAGAAACTTTGGACAAGTGCTGGAGTTTGAGTTAGAGACTCCAAACTTGCTGTGGTTAATGATGGGAGCGTCCTCTATCTGTGTGCCAAATTTTAGACTCGAGCGTAAGAAACAGAAGATGAATAATAATAGGAACGCCAACGGATACAATAGGTGCCTTTGCACCTTCGGTGCTTGGCCCCTAATAATCACAGCATGCACCGCTTAGGACAGACAACTAGTCCATCAAATGAATGTGTGAACTAATCATTTTAGTAACGGTGTTTGAGACAGAGCATTTCTCTTTTCTTTCAGATGTCCTGGTGAAATCATGCAATCCTGTCGTCTTTAGTTTCTATAACTACTTGCGTGCACACCCTCTGATTATTCGACGGCATTTTGCCAAGCCCGATGCGTCTGGGGTTGCAGTTGGTCTAACATCAGAACGCAACAGCGCAGACGAAATAAACCTGATAGAGCGGAAACTCTTCTTCACCACCGCTAACGCTCACTTTAAGGTGGGGTGCCCACTCCTGGCGCTTGAGGTCTTATCCAAAATCCCTAAAGTCACTAAGAAAGCATCTTCTCTGAGTAAGGGCTCATCTGTGGCCAACGTCAGTGCCGGCCAGCCTCAGGAGAATGGAGGGAAGGCTTTAGATCTCGACTGGGGAGCTCCTGCCGTCCCCAGTCAGGCCTGGGGAGCAGACTCCTCCGCCGGGCTGGACTGGAGTCAACCGCTGGTTAAAGTGGAGGATGAGGGTCTACAGTTGGACTGGGGTGAGGACAAAGATGAAGATGAGGATGAAGAGGGTGGGCTGACCATGAAGAAACCGGAGGTGGAGGATGAGGAGGCTAAAAAGCCATCCAAATCAGCAGCCCTGCAGCGTGAAGACTCAGCGGGCGAGTCAGAGGTGGATGTGATCGCCGAACAGCTGAAGTTCAGAGCCTGTTTGAAGATCCTCATGACGGAGCTGCGGACGCTGGCGACAGGATATGAGGTGGATGGTGGCAAACTGCGATTTCAGCTCTACAACTGGCTGGAGAAGGAAATCGAGGCCATGCACCACATTTGCAACTATAAGGTTGGTGTTCACCATCTCATTGCAAGATTTCAATCTCAGATTAAGTTCAAAAGAGCTGAATTGTTAGAAGTTAAACGTCTTAAAATGCAAAGATTGCCCAAATTATTTGGGCAAACTGTGTATTATTAAAAAGATTAAAGACTCCAGCTTTGATATTTGACCACTATTTATGATAAAACTCAGAGATGCCATTGAGATACAGTTGAGGTCAGAATCTGCTAAATGTTAATTTTACCAAAATAAGAGGGGTCATACAAAATGCATACTATTTTTTATTTAGTACTGACATGAATAAGATATTTTACATAAAAGACGTTTCCATGTAGTCCACAAGAGAAAATAATAGATGAATTTGTAAAAATGACCCTTTTCAAAAGTTTACGTACACTTGATTCTTAATACTGTGTTGTTCCTGAATGATCCATAGCTGTGTTTTTTTTTGTTTAGTGATAATTGTTAATGAGTCCCTTGTTTGTCCTGAACAGTTAAACTGATAGCTGTTCTTCAGAAAAATCCTTCAGGTCCCACAAATTTTTCAGCATTTTTGTGTATTTGAACCCTTTCCAACAATGACTGTATGATTTTGAGTTCAATCTTTTCACACTGAGGACAACTGAGGGACTCATATGCAACTATTACAGAAGGTTCAAACACTCACTGATGCTTCAGAAGGAAACATGATGCATTAAAGGCCGGCGGTTGAAAACTTTTTGAATTCAAAGATGAGGGTAAATTTAACTAATTTTTTCTTCTGGGAAACATGTAAGTATCTTCTGTAGCTTCTGAAGGGCAGTACTAAATGAAAAAATATGGTGTTTAGGTAAAATAAGAAAACTGTACAATCTCCATTCTGTTCAAAAGTTTTCACCCCCCTGCTCTTAATGCGTTGTGTTTCCTTCTGGAGCATCACTGAGCTTTTAAACCTTCTGTAATAGTTGCATATGAGTCTCTCAGTTGTCCTCAGTGTGAAAAGATGAATCAAAATCATACAGTCATTGTTGGAAAGGGTTTAAATACAGTGGGCAGTTTAACTGTTCAGGACAAACAATGGACTCATGAACAGCTATCACTAAACAAACAAAACACAGCTGTGGATCATTCAGGTAACAACACGGTATTAAGAATCAAGCATATGTAAACTTTTGAACGGGGTCATTTTTATAAATTCATATTATTTTCTCTTGTGGATTATATGTAAACGTCATTTATTTGAAATAGCCTGTTAAAAAAAATTGCATGCATTTTGTATGATCCCTCTTATTTTGGTAACATGATTAACATTTTGCAGATTCTGCAAGGCGCATGTAAACTTTTGACCTCAACTGTATGCAAGGAATTGCGAAACAGGTGTACAGAATTCAGGAAACTGAATTGCTTAGAAGTACATTAAAGTGATTGCAAATCCATGATGTTGATTAATTGTGTATTTCCAGCAAAATATTATCTAGTACATACTAAACATTAAATATGTTGGCCATCCCTGATCTGTTCTGGATATTTTGTCAGTTTGAGGGGAAAGTGGCTGCAGGTCAGCTAGAGAAATGGGGTGAAGATGGATCTCTGGACCTGGAAGATTCACAGATCCGGGGTGAAGCAGGTGCGTACGAACGTCATCAGATGGAGCGACGGCGTCTGCAGGCCAAGCAGCTGCACGCAGAGCGGAGGAAAGCCTGGCTGAGAAAGAATCAGGCTCTGCTCAGAGTCTTCCTGAGTTACTGCAGTCTGCACGGAGCCAAGGGTGGAGGAGTGACGTCTGTTCGGATGGAGCTGCTGTTCCTCCTGCAGGAATCACAGCAAGTGTGTACTCGAATGATGGTTTAACATGTTGACTGATTTATATTGTGCTCTCATGTTTTCATGTGATTGGTTGATTGTGTGTCCTTAGGAAATGACAGTGAAGCAGCTTCAGTCTCCACTTCCCCTTCCCACCACCCTGCCCCTGCTGTCGGCCAGCATCGCCCCCACCAAGACTGTCATCGCCAACCCCGTCCTGCACCTCAGAAACCACATACATGATATCCTCTACACCATTGTCCAGATGGAGGCTCCGCCACACCCAGACATACTGGACGACCGGGTAAGAGACACGCAAACATGCTCGCTCTCACGTATGAAGACTCTGCGTAAGTGCTTCTGTTAATATGTTTGTGTGTATTTCAGGTGAATGCTTTACACACTCTTGCTGCCTCTCTGTCAGCTTGTATCTACCAATCGCTGTGTGACAGCCACAGTTACAGGTACAAACATAATGCTACTGATAAACTGCACTGGTTGTTCATCTTACAATGGCTCTAAATGTGTGGTAGCTGCTTAGATTGTCACTATGAACAGCATTCCATTCTGTTAACCTTTACACTCATATACACACAGTCGCTGATTCATGCCGTGCTGCTAATGTGTGTGTGTGTTCAGCAGTCAGTCGGAGGCCAATCAGTTTACAGGGATGGTGTATCAGGGGCTGTTACTGAGCGACAGGCGTAGACTTCGCACTGAAAGCATAGAGGAACATGCAACGCCAACTTCTGCCCCTGCACAGTGGCCAGGTAACAGACATCAGATCAAACTACATGAAACGTATGCAGAGAAATAGCACATTCAGACTCGTCCTCATCTAGTGAGTCATTCGCATTTCCATTCAGACTACTTACCCTATTCTCATTATTTAGTGGCAGACTGATGGTGAAAAGTATTGATCAATAATGTTGTCACAATGCAAATTCTCATTTAGTTCTGATTGCATGTTGGCTGCATACCTTATGAATAAATATTTTATTTGGATGGATGGATGGATGGATGATTGGTCAAAAAGACTGCATAAAATTGGAATAGAATAGATAGATGGACAGTCAGAGAGGAATAAACAGATATATGGAGCGGAGGTCAGATGGAAGGATGTATGGACAGAAAGATGGTGGAGAGATTGGGCAGGTTGACAGACGGAGGGATGGATGGATGCTCCAATAGATGACTGAGATACTGGGTGGGCGAATGAATGGATGGATGGGTGGGATAGTTTGACGGACAGGTGGACATAGTGATGGAGAGATTGGATGGATGGATGGATGGAGAGATTGGATGGATATTGGAGAGACTGGATGGATGGATAATAAGATATATATGGGGAGGATGGATGGATGGATGATCAGAGATGATAGAGAGATTGGATGGATGGATGGATGGATGATCAGAGATGATAGAGAGATTGGATGGATGGATGGATGGATGGATGGATGGATCAGAGATAATGGAGAGATTAGATGAATGTCAGATAGATGATGGAGAGGATGGATGGATAATCAGAGAGGTTGGGGAGATTGGATGGATGGATGTCAGATGATGGAGAGATTTGATGGATGAATAATCAGAGATGTTGGAGAGATTGGATGGATGGATGGATGGATGAATGGATCAGAGATGATGGAGAGATTGAATGGATGATCAGATGGATGATAGAGAGATTCGAGGGATGGTTTGTCAGATAGATGTTGGAGAGATTGGATGGATGGATGATCAGAGATGATGAAGAGATTGGATGGATAGATGGATGGATGGATGGATGGATGGCCAAATAGTTGTTGGAGAGATTGGATGGATGGATAATAAGATAGATGATGGGGAGGATGAATGGATGGATGATCAGAGATGATGGAGAGATTGGTTGGATGGATGGGTGGATGATCAGAGATGATGGAGAGATTGGTTGGATGGATGGGTGGATGATCAGAGAGGTTGGGGAGATTGGATGGATGGATGGATCAGACATTATGAAGAGATTGGATGAATGATCAGATGGATGATAGAGAGATTGGATGGATGGATGGATTGTCGGATGGATGGACGAATGGATGGACACATAAATCGATGAGAGATTGGATCGGTGGACAAAAAACTTGAATAAACAATGGGATAGATGGCTGGATGGATGAACAAATAGATGGAGGAGAGAGTGAAGAGGTTGAAGGATGGATGGGCAGACAGATAAAGAATAAACTGGATAGACAGATTGTTATACAGGCAGATGAATGGTGGAGAAAAAATTAATGGATCAAGGGATAAATATATGGAAGAATCTAAGAACAGATAGATCCAGTATATGTCACTGACTTATTGTGTGTGTATTCTCTCTCAGGTGTGTCGTCTCTGATCAGTCTGCTGGCGTGCGCTCAGGGTGATGATCACGTTCGTCTGAACGTCATGTTGTGTGAGGCAGTGGTGGCCGTATATCTCAGTCTGCTGATTCACGGTCTTGGCACACACTCTGGAAACGAGCTCTTCCGGCTGGCCGCTCATCCCCTCAACAACCGCATGTGGGCCGCCGTATTTGGGGGAGGAGCCAAACTCATTGTCAAACCCAAGAGGCCCCCAGAAATCACTCCAGGTGAGTCTTCTGCTCCTGGCATAGGTGTTTGTTGATGTGCTGTTCTGCCACATCTGTAAAGAAAGTCCACAATATGTCCTTTACACACAGCCTTTGTAGGAAATTATTTTTATGTTGGCATTTTACATTTTTATGTTTAGTCAAGCACTGTTTTTGCTTTCATGTATTTTTAAAAAATGTCTTTAAAACGGTCTATGGGTCCTTCAGTTTATAATCAGATTTCCTCCCCTTCAGCTGCTCTCAAGGCAGCAGGGTCCGAGGGGTCAGAGGGTGCAAAGGTCACAGATTCTGACCCACCGACCTTGACCGTGAATCAAGCACCGCCTCAGACTGAGGCTGGTAACCATGGTAACATTACCGTGGAAACAGCACAGCCGGAGAGCTGTGAGTAAGAGCTCAGAGGCACTTCCTCCACACAGGAACAGGAAATGAGATGGCAGTGATGGACTTCCAGTTTTGTATCAATAAGCACATAAAAGTCCAGTGATCTGATATATTGGTAACACTTTAACAATTACAACAAAATTAATTATAACAAATTACAAAATTTTACAATGTATATTACAATTAGGTTCCATTAGTTACCATGAACTATTAATGAAAACTACTTCTAAAGCATTTATTAATCTTAGTTAATGTTAATTTCAGCATTTAAAAATATATTATTCAATAAAAAATCAACAGTTTTTTATTAGCTAACATTAACAAAAAATTAATTAACAATGAACAATACATATATTACAGTTAATGCATTAACGAATGTTAACTAATGGGACCTTATTAGTGTTACCTGTATATTCTAGATTGCAGGATGTGTGTGTCAGCCCCTGTTAGTGTGTGGAGAGGTGCTACGTGTGTTTGCGGTGATGTTTGTTCTTTCTCATGCATTACATATCTTTAGTTCTTTGTTTTATTTGATGTGTGTGTTTTCATCCAGCCTTTTTTGTGTTTGTATGCATATTTTGCTTTTGTGTCTCATTTTTATCTCATCATCTCATGTGTGTTTGTGTGTGTGTGTGCGTGACCATCACAGCCAGTGTGGAGTCAATCAGGCGGACAGAGCTCCAGTCTGAGAATACATCAGGTACACACACTCCTTCCACTCGTCTCTCTGTTCCTCATTTTAGCCTCATTTAAACTCCAGTCTTGATGTAGGTGTGTGTGCGTGTGTGTGTGTGTGAGAGAGAGACAGTTGACCTCACTGCTACGTGTAGATAGAGATGCGGTGAGTGCCTCAGGCTCAGGTGCACACCAGCTGTCTGAGGTCAACATTTAGAGAGACTGTTCTGTTCTCTTTCTGTCTGAACTGATGGGACCTTTTATAGTGGAACCAACTGAATCCAAAACATGATTTCCTGTTCTCTTTCGAAATAAAAGGTTCTGTTCCAAACCAGTTTATTAAATAATTATAAATTCAACTTTTCTTTAGCTTTCCTACAAGTTATTTTTTGATGTTGTTCTGTGGTTGAAACACTGCTTAAGTGCCTTTATTCACGTGGCTTTAAAGTTTTAAAAACAACACATTTGTGCACCGATGCCTTGTTGCTAACTCGCCTTCATCAGGGTGTCAATTGACCATATGCACAGAGCGTTTTTAGAACTTCCGCATAATGATAAGCCAGCTCGTAAACGTCTGGTTAAGCTCAATTTTTATGTGCTATATATAAGTGGAGACTCATGAGACTCCTCTCCTGCCTCGTTCTTATCAGAAACTGAGAAAAATAATAACTGCAACATCGTAAATAATGATAGCGGCATGAACGTTCAGTTTCATGTTATTTAACAACATATAAAGAGCCTGGTAATCCCAGGAGAGTACCTAGACATATAGTTCTACATTAAAATGCTGACAGCTAAACACTGTCATAACTGTTTAGGCTAATGTTAGGTAACTAACATATTGTCAATTTACAAACACACTCAGAGTTCATTTAAGCAATCAGTTCGTCACATGACATAGTCACCTGAACAGGTATCAAAACAACGAGAGAATTACTAATTAGAATTAGATTTTTTTTCCTTGTTTTGTTTTGTTTTGTTTTGTTTGTTTATTTTTTCCTTTTTTGTAATAGATGTGATTGTATCTTGGATTTATGTTCTGTTTCATGAGATTATTTTTTTTTTTTCTTTGTATTAAAATAATAAGAATTGTCACAGTGCTTTGAATTGTTTTGAATTTATTTGGTGTGATTATAATTATGATTAGTAATGCTCTCGTTGTTTTGATACCCGTTATGGAATCTCGTATGTATACATTTCAGTTGTACTATTTACTTCAGCACACCTTCCGACATTAATTCATGCTTATTTCATGCTATAAATAGTAGTAAAGAGGAAGAAATGATTGGTTGGAACTGAGGTGGCTACAGCGATCTGCCACATCACATTACAAAGAGTCAAACTGACATTTACCATTTCTAATGTGAAACTAATTAGTTGCCAATATTTAGTTTACGTATTTAAATTTGTTTTATTCTAATATTTCTTTTTAAATTAAGTTTTAATTCAGTTACCCAAGTCTTTCTTTTCTGAAAAATGTTGTAAAGTGCAGAAATTTACCCTTTTAAATGTCTATAAATCAAAAATGTAGTGTTTCTAAACTTAGTTAAACTGAAAAGAGCTTCTGGTGTCACATACAAGGATCACATTCATAAAACAACCTAAAATAACCCAGTGATTAAGGTTTTGTTTTCATACTTGTCGGCTCTTGGCATTTTGTCAAGGTGTTGTCTGGCAGCGCTCAAAGAGAAGATCCTTTGATCATCAGCACTGTAAATTAATCTCTCTGTGTTTTCCCTATCAGCTCTTTGTTTCAAAATAAAACTCCCCACACATACTCACACTCACAGACTCTTACTGCAGGAATTTCTCTTTGAACATGACTTCTGAACGATGATGTTTTGAGGTGATTCTTCTCCTCAGATGTGTCCTCCCTTGCATTTAAGTTAAACGTTGCACACTATCAGAATCAAAATGTGCTTTAAATGCTAATGAGATGCCCTTCAGCTCAAAAGAAAACAGAGATAGACACTTTATACACCAAACACCCGAAGAGGTGAGATACTGGACTGTATGTTTGAAAATGAAAGCTTTTGGTCTAAAGTGTCTCTCTGTTGAGAGAGTTTGTTATGTATAATAGCATTTAATCAATACAAAAATGCAGGTTATTTTTAATACTGGTTATTTTTTAGAAATGTAAAAAATACTGGAATTAATTACCTTTCACAATGTGATATTTGTGTTTCACAAATAGGTTCCACAAATAAATGAATCGATCAGAAAGACTTGTGAATTCTTCACTAACTGAACCACATTTTATTTCTTTCACAAACAGTGATGTGTTGTATTTATGGCTTGAGAAATGTAAATAGCAACTAACATACAGGTTTTAGTAAAAGCTAAGTGTACTTTTAAATGATTAAACACATGTTGTTGTATTTGTTATATAGTTGTACCTGATGAAGTGAAACAGGATAACGGGGAAGGTTTGTTTTCTTGACAGTGTGCTGTGTGAAAGTGTGTGAACAGTTTGATATCATGCCGTACGCTCTGTAAGATCACGGGAACCCTCTCAGCTTTATTACCCATGAGCCAGCTGCACGACCTACTGTGAAGCTCAGTCAAATGATCTGCCTGTCTACAGTAGATGTGTTTAATCATGGTCATCTGCATTCATTTTAGGATAAGTTTGTGTTCAGACAGGATTCTATTCATAGTTTCTTTATCTTCTTCTCTGTGGGTTTATTGGCATGACTTATTTTCACATTTTTTAAATATTTTACCTCTCTGGCTGTGTTTGGAATACTGCTTACTGCTTACTGCATACGACGCGGTTTATACTTGCTGCTAGGAGTCAGCAAGTGGCAGCCACCTGTCATCTTGAAAATAAAAATGCATTGTTTAGCATTTTTAATCTGATTTTGTCAAGAAAGAGATTGCAGTAAAATTTTGCAGTACTTTAGATATTGCTTCTATTGCTTAGATATTGCTTCATTGCATTTTGGGATTCAGTATTCTGCATACTGCATACTACTTTCTTTTCCCAAAGTAGTAGCTGGTATTCCATTCCAAACATACCTCTTTCTCAGTTTCTTGCTATATAGGTTCTGTGTCTCTCACTCTCTGTTTCTCTCTCTCTGCTCCAGCATTACCTCCTCCAACCCCTCCCGCTGAGGACGTGGACCGACAGAGACGCAGGTTTAACATGCGCATGCTTGTTCCCGGACGTCCCGTTAAAGAGACTCCAGCCACACCTCCACCCATCCCTGTAGAGCGGCCCACCTATAAGGAAAAGTTCATTCCACCTGAGCTCAGCATGTGGGATTACTTTGTGGCCAAAGTGAGACTGCGTCTGCTGATTGTTTACATGGATAGCTATTTTTGGTTCTAAGTACACGTCCATCATAGAGATGTGTTTGGACATCTGCATCGCTTCATAAATCTGAAAAGCACTTAACAGGGTGTCTTTCTCATTGTTTCCACCAGCCTTTCCTTCCTCTCTCTGACAGCGGGGCGCTGTATGATTCAGATGAGAGCGGTGGCAGTGACAATGAGGATGATGATGATGCCTTCCTCTCAGACACACAGATGACAGAACACTCCGATCCAAACTCCTACAGGTGAGATTGTAACACATAAGAATGAGAGCTAAAATAGATTTTTGCAGAAAATTTAAGAAAACAAAGTTGAGGATGCATTTTGTAAACTGAAATGATATGTTGTTGCATTTTTTGTAACAGATTTATAAACAGTTTGTGCATGAACGCAGTCTGCTTGTATTTAATGACTGAGTTATAGTTAAACTCTCTCTTTTTATTGATGGATGAAGTAAAGAACTTTTTCCTGTTAAAAACTACATTTTATATTAAAGCTCACTTCCAGATCAAAGATTTACATATAATGTAGTCACCTCCTTGTCATCCAAGATGTTCATGTCTTTCTTTCATCAGTTGTAAATAAATTGTTTTTTGAGGGAAAACATTTCAGGATTTTTCTCCATATAATGGACTGATATGGTGCCCCAAGTTTGACGTTATTTTCATTTTAAAAAATACAATTTAAATACTTTTTAATCTCAAACGCTCGTCTTGTCTTACTCTCCCTAAACTCTGTATTCTGGCTCAAGACAGTTAGGGAATGTCAAAAAACTCCAATCGTATTTTCTCCCTCAACTTCAAAAATCATTTTAAAATCATCCTACATCGCTGCAGAATCACCGACCCAGTCTTTACAAAGTGAACATGCAAAGAAGATCAAACACCTTTAAAAAAAAAAGGTAAAACAGCGATATAGGACCATTTTGAAGTTGAGGGAGAACATGAGATGGGAGTTTTTCAATATATACTAACTGACATGAACCGCAACAAAAACAGGCGTTTGACAAGACGAGCGTTTGACATTAAAAAGTATATAAATTACATTATTTTTATGAAAATGACCAATCGTTTCACTAGATAAGACCCTTCTTCCTCGGCTGTGATCGTTTACAACTGCATTTGTGATCGTTTGAAGCCGCATTTACACTGCATTTTGGAAGTTCAAAATTATATGGAGAAAAATCCTGAAATGTTTTCCTCCAAAAACTATTTCTTTACGACTGAATAAAGAAAGACATGAACATCTTGGATGACAAGGGGGTGAGGACATTATATGTAATTTTTTGTTCTGGAAGTGAACAACTTCTTTAATGTAAACTATAATAATGTTGGTGTTTAGTGAAAGACATTGGTCCTGTGTGCCAAAATACACCTGCATCATATCAGTATGTAAACTGAGGGATGTTTATGTGTTTGTGTCTTTGCAGTTGGTCTCTGATCCGCCTCGTGATGATCAAACTTGGCCTGCACAATGTCAAGACGTTCCTGCCGCTGACAGGCCTGGACTTTACAGGTGCACGAGTAGTAGAAATGTACTCTAACATGTAGGGATACACC
>JAHKKF010504898.1:0-23114 GCA_019740295.1 Labeo calbasu
ATCAACAGTTGTGCTGCCAAATATTTTTTGGAACCTGTGATTTTTTTTTCTTCAGGATTCTTTCATGAATAACAAGTTTAAAAAGTACAGTGTTTATTTAAAATATAAATATTTTATAACAATGTAAATGATTTATTATTAACTTTTAATAAACTTTTAATTATTAACTTAAAAAAAAAAATATATATATATATATATATATATATATACTGACCCCAAACTTTTGAACGGTAGTGTATATATATATATATACACTGCCGTTCAAAATTTTGTGATCAGTAAGACTTGTTTTTTTAAAGAAGTCTCACGTGCTCATCAAGGCTGCATTTATTTAATCAAAAATACAGGAAAAAAAACAGTAATATTGCAATATGTTATTACATTATAAAATAATATTTTTATTTTAATATATTTCAAATATAATTTTCATCAGCAGTTACTCCAGTCTTAAGTGTCACACAGAGGTTGCGTTAGACTTTAACTTTGTCCGTCATTTTGACGGACAGCGTCGTAAAAATTCCGTCATAATCTATTATTACCAGTCATATTAATTCATTCATTAATTCATATTTTAATCATAATAACACATTTAATTGCTTTTATTTTTGTTTACATTTTCACTTTTAATCATGAACCTACAGGACGATATAGGCTTATACATTTATTTTGAAGAGAACAGATTAACAGAGATTGTGCGTCACTTTTTATGTTCAACACCACACACGCAGGGACAACGAAGGACACTAAAATATCTTTTGATCTATGCTGTTTTCAGTTGATGAATGAACAGTACGTAGTGCGCCTCCCATTCAACAAATTGCAATCTTTGTGCTTTGTTATTTTTGATATGAAAAAGTCTCAGATTTCAAATTCTGTCCATTTCATTCGAAAATTAAACCAATAAATACCGTCTTGGCGCTCTTTAATGTGGCATGATAGACCGCTGTAGCTTAACCTTAGTACTCGCCTGTGCGAAATTAAACACATAGCAAAACATTCGTGACGGTTCCGTTTTTGCGCACTCGCCACCAACTGGACAGGGTTGGGAATTACAGCTACAAATTACAATAGATCACCCTCAGTGTAATCCGTCAAAGTGACGGACGGCCTTCAGATTTTTCCGTCACCGCGATAAAAAAAAAATTTGGTTAAGGCGACCTCTGGTGTCACATGATCCTTCAGAAATTATTCTAATATGCTGATTTATTATTGGAATTATCCATGTTGGAAACAGTTGTGCTGCCAAATATTTTTTTTTTTTTAGGATTCTTTAATGAATAACAAATAAAAATGTTCTTTTCAAAATATAAATCTTTTGTAACAATGTGAATTTATGCTATCACTTTTTATTAATTTAACACATTCTTGCTGAATAAAAGTATTAATTTCTTTCAAAAAAAGAAAGAAAAAACATTACTGACCCCAAACTTAGTGTATATTGTTAGCAAAAAATTCCGTATTTTAAATAAAAGTTGTTATTTTTAACTTTAGCTTTACATCACAAATAAATTCTATTTTAAAGTATTTTAAAATAGAAAACTATTTTAAATTGCAATAATATTTCACAATATTATTGTTTTTTTCTGTATTTTTAATCAAATAAACAGCTTTGATGGACAAGAAAATGTCTTCATTAAAAAAAAAAATCAGTAAAAATCGAACTGATCCCAAACTTTTGAATGGCGGTGTATATGTATAAGAGCATTATAATGTGCTTTTTTTATTATTACAATTTTAACAAAGATTTTAAAATCTCATTAGTTGCACAGGCACTGAGGTGCAACTACTGCCAGAAGATTGACAAAAACGATCCCATCTGTCACGCAAATGACATAGAGGATAAAGAATGCAGCAATGGTTTAGATAACTGCATTACGATCACACTGCATGATCCAGCCTGTGAGTTGACATATTCTTTTTCTCAGATGTTAGAACAGATACAAATAGTTACAGATAGTTCCTTATTTAAGTTGTACTGCATGCATCAATTGATGGAGTGCAATGATTCGTAATGAGTATTATTTAATCTGTAAAAGCTATTGTGCATTTCTTCTTGCAGATGGTGAGGTGCGCAGATGTGCCAACTCCAATGAGTGTACAGCTGACGTGCCTTCTCAGGTGGTGAAACAGTGCTGCAAGACAGACCTCTGCAACTGATCCCTTCCAACAGCCAAATATATTTTACAATATGGCCTGTGATTATCTAAAAATGCTCAAACAGCTGTCATGGTTATTAATTGACTTTAATTTAATATATGTAAATGTGAGTAGAGAATAATATAAAGAAATAAAATCTGGCCAGCAAAACAAAAAGCAATTATGGTGATTCTTTGTTTTTGAAAACTGTTTTATCTACTTGAAAAGTACAACAGCTGAACTCTAAAACAAAACAGCTTAGTCAGCATTCATACAAAAAATGACTTCTCACCCAGACTAAACATCACAAAAATGCAGACACAGAAACACCACACGGTGCCAAAAAGCATTTCCTTTACTAATTTTTGTTCTTGGTTTATTGCAGTTACATTTAAGCTTAGAATTTAAATTACACAGATTAAAAATGCAGTTAACACAGATCACAATATTAATCTGTAAGCCATAAAGCATTTAAGTTAAAAAAGAGAGCCATAATTTATATACAGATGCATGCTTTTGTTCAATGGGAGCTTTTCTTAACCATCACAGAGATAGTGGCCTATCGAGTACAAACAGAACATACCGCTTGTTATAATCACCAGGGCAGATATAAACAGTAATGCATAGACAGACATTTTCTTTTCTGCTACCCCTCGAACCACACATTTCAGAGTTGTACAATTAGTAAAACTTTGTGCATCACAAGTATATGGCCCTAGATCCAGTTTAGGCAGAACCCAGCAGAGCAAGACGTACACGAACAAAACCTCCACTGCAATCCGCAGCATGACGCTGAGCAGGTACACCACCACACTGCTTTTGCTCTTGTGGAGGTCAATCATCACCCTTCCACCAACAGTCACGGTGGGATCAGTGGCGCCTCCCTGCTCGCCTTGCGATGCCATTTCTCTCTCCTTCTTCTTCTGGAATGAAGATCGAAGATGGGAAGAAAACAGCTCCATGAGAAGAACCGAGAGCACGAGAAGGATAAAGAGGAAATGCCACGCCATCACTATAGAATTGTCGAAGTGTGTATTAAAACACGCTTTAATGCAGAATTTGTTTGGGGTGTTACAATCGAAATCCTCATTTAGGCTTTTCCACGGAAACTGAGCCAGAAAGACGGTCAACAGGCGGATGCAGAGCAAGCCGAACCACATGGTGCGACCTTTATAGGTGGCAGTGGAGTCCACAGCGGTGCGGATGATTGGGATGAGCCCGGTAACTATCGCAGCCATCGCTTTTTAGGGGTGGATTTGTCTTCTTTATAGAAATAAAGAATGAATCTGCACGAAAAAAAGGAAGAATTTTGTGTTAGTTATGTTATGAATATTTGGTACATTGTGAGACACATCAACAAGATTTCAAAAAGCAAGTTTGGACATTTTGTTTAAAGAACATGAATCAAACATACCTTGTTTGAAAGTTCTGTGTGTTTCTCCAGTGCCGAAGTTGTTGTAATTTTGAGCTTCACTCAATATATAGCTTGTAACTGTACATGTCATCAAAAATGGTTTCTCGCATTTATCCACAGTTCCTTTTTTTTAAACTTGGGGTTACGTAGTTTTGTCCAAAACCTATCTGTACTGATCTATAATAATATCTATATTTAACACACTTAAAATATTTAAGGTTTACTGCTCATACCTTCTTTAGATGATTTTGCAAACTTAATTTAAATGACATGTTAATGGCAAATTCTACCACAAGTTGCGCTAGTTTTTACCAATATTAATTTCTTTGCCATTTTCCACATATATTATAAAACAATAAAGTAATCAAAACTATAAAATTTGATCTGTCTGCTTCTATCTTTGATTATCTAAATCAAAAAGTTTACATACACCTTGCAGAATCTGCAAAATGTTAATTATTTTACCAAAATTGTTCATTGTTCAAAAATGTTCAAGTCCCTTGTTTGTCCTGAACAGTTAAACTGCCTGTTGTTCTTCTGAAAAGTCCTTCAGGTCCCATAGCATTTTTGTGTATTTGAACCCTTTCCAACAATGACTCTATGATTTTGGGATCCATCTTTTCACACTGAGCACAACTGAGGGATTCATATGTAACTATTACAGAAGGTTCACTGATGCTCCAGAAGGAAACACAATGCATTAAGACCCAGGGGTGTAAACTGTTTTCTTTTCTCTCCATTTAATACTGCCCTTCAGAAGCTATAGAAGATAATTACATGTTTCCCAGAAAGCAAATATAAGTGAAATTTACCGTGATCTTCAAATTCAAAACATTTTCTGTCCCTGGCTCTTAATGCGTCGTGTTTCCTTCTGGAATATCAGTGAGTGTTTGAACCTTCTGTAATAGTTGCTTGTGAGTACCTCAGTTGTCCTCAGTGTGAAAAGATGGATCTCAAAATCATACAGTCATTGTTGGAAAGGGTTTAAATACACAAACACTTATGAACAACTATCACTAAACAAACACAGCTGTGGATCATTCAGGTAATAACACAGTCTTAAGAATCCAGTTTATGTAAACTTTTGAACGGTGTCATTATTTTCTCTTGTGGACTATATGTAAATGTCTTTAAAGTGAAATATCTTATTCAGGTCAGTACTAAATAAAAAATAACATGCATTTTGTATTTTGTATTCCTCTTATTTTGGTAAAATAATGAACATTATTTGTATGTAAACTTTTGACTTCAACTGTATTTAATGATTCATTAAAAAAAATAATGTGGTAACACTTTACAATAAGGTTCATTAGTTAAAACAACAGTTAAAACGATACATTTATTACACTATTTATTAGTCTTTGTTAATGTTAGTTAATAAAAATAGTAGTTAATAATAGCAGTAGTTAATTGTTTGTTCGTGTTAGTTGATTATAGTGCATTAACTAATGTTAACAACTTGTGATTTTAATAATGCATTAGTAAATGCTGAAATTAACATTAACTAAGATTAATAAATGCTGTAGAAGTATCGCTCATTCTTGGTGGATGTCAACTAATTTTAACTACTGAACCTTATTGTAAAATGTTACCATAAAACCTTTTTCCAAATTATAAATATTTCTCTACACCAAACTGCCAAAAATCTATGATGTACAAATTTGCTTTAGGACATATAAAGAAGAACAAGAGGCAGTACTGTTTAACTCTACAGCACAAAAGCATTATATTATGTCCAAAAAGTAATTATTCTCATATTTACCACCACAAACACTGGCTTGTTGCCTTTAAAAAACACTCAAACAATAACAGCTGTTTAAACTTAAGAAAAATAAAATACAGTAAACTTCTGTAGTCAATTGCTGGAGAAAAATTTATTATTTTAAATAAGCCAGGTCTTGCGATTAAAATCAGAATTCAAATATTACACTGATTTCAAGTGTATAAACATGACATTAGATTAAATCTGTGATTATGACACTGAGGAGAACCATAAACTGACTCTTTGATTCAGACATACCTTAAAAATAAAAATGCTCTCAGAAATCTTGGCACATTTCTAAAGAGAAATACTTTTTTGTACAATATCAAAGCAAATTAAAGACATTATGCACTCAAGCATTTAAACCCATTTAAAAATGAAATTTTATTGATTCTCAGGCTTTTTGCGAGAGTGTCTTTGTTGTGTAAATACAGAACACCAGTACCAAAAATGTGAACATTCTTCAAATGTTCAAAGCAGCTGACACAGTCAGCAATAAGTTCAGAGCCCCTCATCCTTGTCTATATACACATGGGCTGGCATTGTCTGAAATGCCGACACCGGCACAGTCACCGGAACAGTCAGAGAAATAGCGGCGGGCTCAGATCCCGACGGTGACGCAGCACTCGGTGGGGACGGCAGGGGTTGGCTGTGCACTATGTCTGCCTGAGGCAGTGAGGATGAAGACTCAGTGTCGCGGTGGGTGCGTAAATGTTTACGAAGGTAGGCGGCAAAAAGAAAAGCCTTCCCGCAAACAGCACAGCAATGTGGCCGACTAGTCGAGTGGATGCGCTGGTGTTTACGAAGCCCGGCTTTATTCAGAAAACCCTTTCCGCACTGGTCACAAACATGAGGTCGTGGCTTGGGGTGCAGTTTCTCGTGTGCCTGCATATCAGCCAGCTGAGCAAACTCTGCCTGGCAGGTCACACAAACATATGGGCCAACAGGTAAAGCCGAAACTGTAGAATCAGATGGGGGAGAGATAGTGTGAAGGCTGGTGTGGGCCTGCACTTCCTCCCACGTCCCGAATATCATATCACAGTGAGAGCAGGAGAACTGGGGTAGGGTGGTGGGAAACATCTGAGCCGTTTCAGGAGCTGCCTGTTCCTGTAACGGCCTCTCGGACAAGTGTGTCCTCTCGTGTTTGCGCAAACTGGACGACACAACAAACGACTTAAAGCACAGCTGGCATTTGTAAGGACGCTCCCCCGAATGCACCCTTCTGTGTTTGTTGAGACTAGAGCGCTCCGTGAAGGACTTGCCACATTCTGTGCAAGAAAAAGGCCGCAGGCCGGAGTGGACTAGCATGTGGCGTCGCAGATCCCAAGAAGCGACGAAAGCTTTATCGCAGCGTTGGCATTTGTAGGGCCGCTGGCCCGAATGCACACGCTGATGCACCGCAAGGTCCGCCGGTTGGCGAAACCTCTTGGTGCACTTGTCACAAGGGTACGGCTTGAATCCTTGATGCGCCCGTTGGTGTCTGCGGAAACTAGAAGGATCGGAGAACATCTTGCCACACTGTGGACACAAGAAAGGTTTTTCACCCGAGTGGGTGCGAAGATGGGACTGGTACGAGGACAGCTGAGTAAAACCTTTCCCGCACTGTTCACACTGATACGGCTTGCTCTTAGAGTGGATCCGCAAGTGGCACGCCAAAGAGGATGACCGGGAGAAGGCTTTGCCACAGTCCGAGCACAAGTAAGGCTTCTCGCCCGTGTGCGAACGCTCATGGTTTTTTAAGTCCTTCAGCTCCGTGTATGTTTTACCACACTGGCCGCAAGAATACGGCCGGTGGCCTTGGTGGTTTCGCCGATGCTTGCGGTATACGGAAGGGTCGGCGAAACTCTTCCCACACTCTGAACAAAAGTAAGGCTTCTCCCCGGTGTGTGATCGTTGGTGCACTTTGAGTTTGGATAGCGTGGGATAACTCTTGGAGCAATGAGGGCAAGAGTGAGGCCTTTCGCCACTGTGCTGCGTCATGTGGATACGCAGGCAAATGGCCTGCATGAATGCTTTGCCACAGTCACAACAAACAAATGGTTTCTCTCCTGTGTGCGAACGGCTGTGGTTGCGTAACTCCGTTGGAGTCTTGTAAGCCTTATGGCAGTGTGGGCACTGGAAAGGACGCTGAGCAGAGTGGGAGCGCTGGTGCTTGGAAAGCTGCGCCCGGCTGGAGAACGTCTTTGTGCACTTACCGCAGGTGTATTGCTGCTGTTTGTCTTTACCGTGCGCTGACAGCTTGTGGCTTTGTAGAGCTGAAGGGCTGGTGAAGACCTCCTGACAGGTCGAGCATTTAAAAGTGTGCAATGTTTTTGGCGGTCTTCCTTTGCCTCTTCTTCTCGTAGGTTGTTCTGATGAGTTGTCCGGTTCTTTGTTGGGCTCGGCCTCAGAGGGCGGTGGTGTATACTGCTCTGTGGTTGGTGGGCTACCTGGCTGGGGGGAAGCCATCCTGATGATGCTGGAGAGAACAACCAAATATACAATGAGTGATTTGAATTTGTTTTCATTTACTTTAGGGATCATTTACTTTACTTACACTACCAGTCAAAAGTTTTTGAACGGTAAGATTTTTCACAGAAGTCTTCTGCTCACCTGCATTTATTGTAATTTATATTTTATTTATATTGTTTTTTGTATTTTAAATGTAATTTATTCCTGTGATTTCAAAGCTGAATTTTTAGCATCATTACTCCTGTCACATGATCATTCAGAAATTATTCTAATATTCTGATTTGCTGCTTAAAAAACATTATTATTTTTATTATTATTATGTTGAAAACAGCTGAGTTGAATTTTTTTTCAGGTTTCTTTGATTAATAGTGAGTTCAGAAGAACAGCATTCACCTGAAATAAAAATCTTTCGTAACATTATAAATGTCTTTATCAGCACTTTTGATCATCCTTTTGATCAGTAAGGAGCATCCTTACTAAAGAAAAGTATTAATTTCTAAAATTTCTTTCCTTAAAAAAAATTATCTGACTTCAAGTTTTTAATGGTATAGTGTATAATGTTACAAAAGCTTTTTATTTCAGATAAATGCTGATATTTGGATCTTTCCATTTATCAAAGAATCCAAAAAAATGTAATCAACTGATTTAAATATTGATGATGATGATGATGATGATGATAATAATAATAATAATAATAAATGTTTTTTGAACAGCAAATCAGCATATTAGAATGATTTCTGAAGGATCATGTGACACTGAAGGCTGGAGTAATGATGCTGAAAATTCAGTTTTGATCACTGGAATAAAATACATTTTAAAATATATTAAAATAGAAAACAGTTATTTTACATAGTAAAAATGTTTCACAGTATAACTGCTTTTGCTGTATTTTGGATCAAATAAATACAGGCTTGGTGAGCAGAAGAGAATTCTTTTAAAAATATTAAAAATCTTACGATTCAAACACTTTTGACTGGTAGTGTAGTTCATTAATTTCAATTACATTTTACAGATTCATTTATATATATGCTTTTATTTATTGTCACTTACATTCTTTGCAGTTATGTTATTCTTTTTAAAAATACTTTTTCTCTCAAAAACATAAAACATAAACATTACTTACTATTATTTTTTACTTGACCACTGACCAAAAAAAAGAGTGATTTGAAAATGCAGGTAAGTACATAAAATTTACCATGATTTTTTTTCAGTTTCAGTCAAACTACCACAATCACAACACTTACTGTTAATTTTAAAAACACATTTTCCCCTGTCATTCAGTAATTTTATGTCTTATGACAATAGTGGCAAATTAATTTAAAGGGATAGTTTACCCAAATATAGAAATTCTGTCATTAATTACTGACCTTCATGCCGTTCTAAACCTGTAAGACCTTCGTTCATCTTCAGAACACAAATTAAAATATCTTTGATGAAATCTGAGAGCGTTCTGACCCTGCATAGACAGCATCACAACTGACACATTCAAAGCCAAGAAACGTTTCAACCTTACTTTTATGAAGCTACGAGTATACTTAATGAGCGCAAAGAAAACTAAACGACACATACATGTGGTGCTGCTAACGCAAGAGCCGGCATTCTGACGTAGAACCCAAATGTGTGGCGCCTTGTTTACAAGCAGAGGAATGCACACGCATATAGGACGTGTTACTCTCATGAACGTGTGTCGAAGACTGGCATGGAAGAGAAGAAATTGTTGAATAAAGTTGTTATTTTTGTTTCCTTTGCGCACAAAAAGTATTCTCGTAGCTTCATAAAATTATGGTTGAACCACTGATGTCACATGGACTATTTTAACGATGTCCTTACTACCTTTCTGGGCTTTGAATATGGCAACTGCGTTGCGGTCTATGCAGGGTCAGAAAGCTCTCGGATTTCATCTAAAATATCTTAATTTGCGTTCTGAAGTTCAGCGAAGGTCTTACAGGTTTGGAACGGTATGAGAGTGAGTAGTTACTGACAGAATTAAAATTTTTGGGTGAGCTATCCCTTTAACACAGATTTATTGCAAGAGCAATTACTGTTGTAACTAGCATGTAGTATGTAGTATAGGATGTATATAAGGTACAAAGTATAGAAATAAAACTAGTATGCAGTATTTTGGGCGAAACCGTGCTGAATATTTTGTTAAGAACGTTAAATTCGCTCTGATGGGGCAGGCAGCACAAAATGGCCGGCATTAGGACCTCAGGGACAATTAGGAAAGACGCTCTTGTTCTCAAAGGAAGTTGGCATCTGAGCAGCTTGTGTACAAAACTGAATTACATTTCGATGTTAACTGAATAGAAACATAACCACCATGAAATCGAAGCAATGGAAATACAATGTCAATTCAAAAACCTAATGAACATGTCTATAACGCATACAACTATTCTTTTAGCATTCACTATAACACAAAATGGCTGGCTTTAGGACCGCTGAACATGCGAAGCAATTTGCAGTCGGACGCTTGTCACTTTATAATAATCGCTGCATTTTTTTTACAATAGTGATCGTTTTTATCTCTTTAGTATGCCTTTAAAATGTGGTTTACGTTACGTACCTTTTATGCTCTCAGGGGAGACGGGTGTATCTCTGACAATGAATTGCAAATTGCCTAATCTCAGGACGGAGAAGGACGGCGGCTTTAGGACCACGACGAAATTATCCAGTGAACGCAGAGATGTGAGCCTTCATGACTTCCTCACTCACCACCTGGGGAATGTCTACAAAATGATCTGAATTTTTCTTAAATTAAAAGCTTTCATGCATCTTCTATTTGGTGATCTTGCTACGGTGTTTCTACGGACTACAGTGCATGGTGAGTGGGATAAAATGGGGTGGAGAGAGAGCCTGTGGGAGGAGAGAAATTATGTACGTGGATGTGCATTTGTTTTGTGCATATAAAGTTACATAACAAAATGTGAATTGGATAAAAAAATAATAGTACGATTAACTGTTGTTCTAATAACTGTGTATTTGCAATAGACTTGACAAATGCAGTCGAATTGAGTCGTATTCTTAATAATACAAGCTGTTATTAACATTAACGACAACATTAGAGAATGAACAAAAAAGAGGCTTAGAAAATAGAATTTTATTGGTGGAACAAATTCCTAGACGTTCTAATAGCGGTATAATATTTAAATATATACATATAATGTAAGAGTGCCAGTTGCTGTGTTTGCATTTGTGACTATATTACAAAAATAAAACATTCTTGGTCTAGCAAACCTTTTTTTTTTTAAAGAAAAGCGTGGATTAAACTTAATTAAGTTCATGCTGTTAAACTAGTCTAATAGGAATCGACGGAGAGGGTAAAAATGATATAGTAAATATAAGTTTTCTAATAAAAAATATTGTTGAAGAAAACACCTCAACGTACGGACTTTTTTCACTGATGCACATTTCCTGTTTCCTAGCAACAAGAGCAGGAAGTGAGTCGAGTGGGATGGGGGAAAAGACAATTGGTAGAAAAGGGGGACGAACACGCCCGTCCTGAAACTAAAATAAAGTGAGCGGAGTGCCAACATTACATGCACCAACATCACACAGGGAGACTGCAACATTCAGTATGTATATTCCTAGCGTCATTTTTGCAGTATCAGTTGGTTAGTTGTAGCCGCAGTTTCTAGCCGCCAAATGCTAACTAGCTCGCAACGGGATGGGATGCTACTGCCTCTCCCAAATACATATTTTATTCCGTTCAACTCAAGGGCAGTTTGTATACTGCTTTAATTTTGACTAGGGTTAGAGGACTATTCAAACTATAAAGCTTGAGCTTGTATAGCTAGCTGTTAGGCTAATGTACTGGGGAAGTGTTTACTGTGTCAATAGATTTCCATTGTGTGAGGCAGTCTGTCATCTAACTGCTGGAGCCCGTGAGATGATCCTTCATGCTGTCCACTCATCTAAAAGAATTGTATCTAAAATCTATTATAGATCAGTGATGCTGTCAGAGCTTCACAGGTAGGCTGTATTAGTGTAATTTTATTGAACAGTGAAAAACAAGAAGCATAAAGAAGAATAAAAACTCGAGCTGTCAGAGTAAAGGTTTGAATGGATATAAAACCTCCTGCATGTACTTTGCTTTTATAGGTTTAATTATTGCATGTATAAAAATGGGTGTTTTGTTAATTAACGCTTTTTTTTAATGTGAGCTAATAAAAAGTGGGGGATAATTCACCTAGAAAATAAAACTCATTATGTATTCTATGAAATCCATCTTTGTTCATTTTCCGTTTGAACTGATTTTTGTTACAATTAAATAAACAAATTATTAAATTAAAATGGTAACGATAATAGAGAACTTTGACCTCTTAGTCCATCCCTTTCCACTAAGAGCATTAAAGGCAATGTCAGACAGAAGGACAGCTTGGTCCTTGCACACCGAGTATATGTTTTTTTCGTATTCGTCGTCCTAAACCAGGGATAGGCAACGTCAGTCCTGGAGTGTCGATGACCTGCAGAGTTTAGTTCCTACTCTAATCAAACACACCTGAACAAGCTAATCAAGGTCTTCAGGATTAGAAGAGCTTCAGGCAGGTGAGTTTTTCAGGGTTGAAAATAAACACTGCAGGACAGTGGCGCTCCAGGACTGATGTTACCTATCCCTGTCCTAAACATTCGCTACGCACAGAAACCTTGCAAACTGAGTCTGATGAGTATTAATTAATTTGTTGTGATAATTTTGCAAAACAATACAGTAGTCTTCAAGCACTGAGGATGATTTTGTTGTCTTCTCTCTTTTTAAAAAGAGAAAAAGAAAGAGGGAATATGGGGTTCATCCGATTCTGAGGTTGCCTAGAGAGGAAGGAGAGTTCCACGTCGTTCAAAGTTTACTTCAAGATGTCAGTGGCTCAGTTTCATGCTTTGCTAGCAATACTGGAGCCACATATTATAAAAGACCACCAATTTATTCTGAACGGAGACTGGCAGTGTGTCTACACACACATCAAACTGTAGCATCAGAAAGGTGTGGTCCATGCATTAAAACCAGCATACAATTGCCATTCTAAATTTTGCCGTTTGCTTGTATGGTGACTTTGAATTGTCAAAACACTTCTCAAAATGCTTGCTACGGATGCAAAAAATGCAGAAAATCAAACCCCAAGCGAAGGTCATATTTATTTTTTAACGTGCAAAAATTTCGGACTCAGTATGCACTGACCTTTAGTCTGAATTTGCTTTTATATAATTTTTAATCCATGCAATAAAAGTGAATATTGACTTAGACTGTCATATGACATAAAAAGTCATGTGGTTTCTAGAACAACATGAAGGTAAATGATACAATCTTCAGTTTTACATGAATTTTCACTGTACATCAATGCAGTGTTTTGATGTGAAGTAATGTACTTCCTTTTATTTAGTTACTCATTGGTTATGTAACTCAGGGCTTTTTGTCAAGACTTAGTCACATTAGAAAGCAATGTTAATGTTAGCTTTTCATCATTATTGACTTTCTTGTTATGCAACTGCCCTGTGTGAACTTCATTGTAAATAATGTATGGGTTTTCCTGTTGCAGATTTCATCCAGTGCCTGCGCTTGCATCATCATCCCAATGACATTTTTTCCAATGGAATGGAACAGATTGTATTGTCGTCTAATTTTTTGAATGTTGCCTTTGCGTTCACACCTCTCCGAACAAGCCAATTTGATAAAAGTGAGGACAGGTGTGTCCCTCACACTCCTTCAAACTGGCTCTTATTGACATTTCTTATACTATACCATTATGGCTATGCAAGAGCCAGGCCGGACCAAAGGCTTTTCGTGTAGACATTGTGGTGTAGTATGTGCAAGCATGCCCAGTCTTTTGGAGCATACAGACACTTTTCATCAGTCGGAAGAGGAACGGAAGTTCAAATGTGATGAATGTGGACGAGGCTACAGGCATGCTGGCAGCTTGGCTAACCACAGGAAGACACACGAGGTTGGCTCTTTTCAGTGTCATATATGCTCAAGGAAGCTCTCCAACGCATTGGCTCTCAAAAGCCACCTGCGCATCCACACATCTAGAAAGAAATATTCTTGCACAGAATGCGGAAAGGCTTTTCGCCTTGCAACTCAGCTGGTCACCCATCAAAAGGTCCACCGCAATAAAGAGTCTCAAATCAGGACAAAGGATTCTGCAAATAGTCTCATTGAAAGCGATTATAATGATGATGAGTTGCTGCATCTAGATGAGATGGATTTTGACATTATACCTGATTTGCAGCCAGACATGAAGCTAAATATTGCTCCAGTGAGCAGCCTTAGTAATGGTGCAGTGTCAGAACACGTTTCAAACGCCACCGCAGAAAGTGACACGGCAGCTGACGATGATGCTGGAGACAGGCCGTTTAAATGTGACTTGTGTGACAAGACATACAGACATCATGGCAGCCTCATAAATCATAAGAAAACTCATCAAATGGGAGTATTTGAGTGTCCGGTCTGCTTTAAACAGTTCAATAATCTCGCAGCACTTAATAGTCACCAGCGAATCCACAGTAAAACCCGAGGTCGTCTCAGTGTGCCGACCTCTAAAGCTGCCCTCGCAGACTGCAAGCAAGAACTTGCCCCCCATGTTATGCCACAGAATGGTGATGCTAGCATACATTTTTGTCACCTTTGTCAGGTTGCTTTTGCTAATGATGATGAGTTTCAAAATCATATTCTGTTGCATAACTCCTCCTCAGTGTCATTTGAGCTCCCTACTAACTTGTCAGAGGAGCACAATTTCTCTTACAATGATAGTGTTACTCATTCCCCAGAGTCTAACCCTTATCCCCCCTCTAGTGACACTCCACCATTGCCTCCGTTACTTGATAAAGCTATTGATTATGCCCAAGCTGATGGGCCATTGGAAAATGGTCATATTTATCTACCCAACTCTTTAGATGAAAACCCATTGACTATACATACTCAGGGACAGCCAATGGCCCTACCGTCAGAAAACCTCAACCCTGATCGTTCAGCACAGGGTACTGATAACATCAAAGTAGAAGATGCTGACAGTCCTGATCGCAAATTCAAGTGCCATATCTGTGGCAAAAGCTACAGGCATGCAGGCAGTCTTATAAATCACAAACGATCCCATCAAACTGGGATCTTTCAGTGTTCCATCTGTCGCAAGAACTACCCGCATTTGGCAGCTCTGCGAAGCCACCTTCGGATCCATAAGGGAAGGCCCACATCTCTGCCTACTAGTTCTGAGGGTGACTGGCTCTCCTCAGAGCCCTTGACGCATGAGAACCAACAGAACTGTTTTCCATCACACGAGGGAGATGTAAGTGGAATATTAGGCCTTCCTCAGGACCTGGTAGACTCCGTGCAGCATAAATCTGACGAGGAGCATGTGAATGAGACAAATGCTACTGAATTTCATGAGCAGTTTGACAGTTCCTTCTCGGATGAGCACCTACCTCAGGATGAACACCTCATGGAGAGGCACATGTGTGCTGACTGTGGTAAGACATTCACTGATATTGCAGGAATCAAGTCACACATTTGTCCCCTCCTGAATCAGCAGTATCAGACCATGATGAACGGCTCACCCGGTCACATGGACTTTCACAACACAAAGCATCAACATTTCTTAGGAGAGTCAGGGGAAGATATTGGTTTTGAGGGACACAACGGCAGTGCAGCAGAGGCCTATTTTAGACAGCAGACCTTTCATGACAACATTCATGGTCAGGTGAGTGACGGCGAAGCTAAAGCTGAATGTGAAGATGATGAAGAAGAGGACGATGGAGAGATGTATCAGTGCTCAGTGTGTGGGAATCACTATACTAGCATGCGTGCACTGCGAAGTCATCTCCGAGGTCATACTCAAACTCACGGCGCACCTTCAGAATGTGGCCCATCGTTGTTGTCTTCTCTAGAGGTCAAGAAAGATGAACCGAGTGAAAATCAGCAGGGTGACTGCAGTCTGATTATCTGCAGCACTTGTGGAGAGAGCTTTGCAAAGAAACAGGACCTGCAAGCCCACCAGCTCTTGCATAGCAATATAGAAGGTAATCCACAAGAACAATTTGCAACCAACCACCAGAATGATCTCAAGCCAAAAGTGGAAATGGAAAGTATTATTTGTGGGAAATGTGGCATAAGCTGCAGCGATCTTTATCACCTCAATAACCACAACTGCACAGGACAACGAGATGGACAAGTAGAGGAGAAAAGTGGGGAGAAACCGCTTGTTAAAAGTACATTTCATCGAGGACTTTTTCAGGAGAGTCTACATGATGGAGAACGCCAGTACAAGTGCGACCAGTGTGGTCGTTCGTACAGACATGCTGGATCATTACTCAATCATAAGAAGTCTCACAAAACTGGAGTGTTTCGCTGCTTTGTTTGCCAAAAGCGTTTTTATAATTTGCTAGCTCTCAAGAATCACCAGAGGACACACTTTGATGTTAAAAAGTAAGTATTTAAAACAAATGTTCAGTTTAAACCTCAGAATTTGATTTGTTTTGAAAAAAAAGTACTTGATCTATATTGTTTTACAGCCAAGTTCTTTTTTTATCTGAGCTTTTTCTTTCTCTACCAGGCATAGGTGCACAGAATGTGGGAAAGCATTCAAAATCTATAAACAACTGCTGAACCACCAGAGGGTACATCAGGAAAACAAGGCTAAGATTGAAGAGCTCAACAAACAAATTCAGACACTCATGCAGATGAGTGGGAATGCCTCAGGGAGTGGAATGCAAGCACTTAATTCCAGCAGAAAGAGAATGAGCAGACGCCACAAGCAACGGCAGACCTCTAACAGTGATCAGTCTAGCCAAGAAAAAGAGGGCCAGGTGGGAGATCCCCGAGACCCTCGCCCTTTTGTGTGTGATCAGTGTGGGCGAAGCTATCGGCATGCTGGAAGCTTGGTCAATCACAAAAACTCACATAAGACAGGTGAATATTACTGTGCTTTGTGCAACAACACTTACTCCAACCAGCTAGCAATGAAGAACCATTTGCGAATACACTTTTCAATCAAAAGACACCGCTGCCAAGACTGTGGAAAGGCCTTCAGGGGAAACAAACAGTTGCTCAACCACACTTGTTCGAACAATAAAAGAAATGCAGCAGCAAGAGAAAAGGTCAGGGGCCACAAACAAGAAAAGGATTTGACTTGCAAACAGTGCCGTCTTGTATTTCCAGACACCGAACTACTTGAAGGACACACCTGTAGCACAGAGACTGTCCCCCCAGGAACTGTAGATGGAGACAATGATGGTGCAGATCTAGAAAGAGAGGAACGACCATTCAAGTGCAACATCTGTAGTCGAAGTTATCGTCACGCCGGTAGCTTGTTGAACCATAAGAACACTCACAAAACAGGCCATTTCACCTGCACCTTCTGTGCCAAGCCCTTTTCCAATCCCATGGCTTTACGGAACCACACACGCATTCACACGCAGAAAAAAAAGTATGTCTGTCCTACTTGCGGTAAAGCATTCCGTCTCTCCAGTATCCTGTACAATCATCAGAAAATCCATGCACGGGGAGTAACTCATTACAGCTGCCAGACGTGTGGAAAAAGCTTCCAGGGAAAGTCTGGGCTAAAGAGACATCGCTGTTACCGGAATGGCAATCCAAACTCTTCTGTAAATCAAGACGGCGTGGACAAATGTTACACGTGAGTCATTGCTTTGCTTAAATGTTATTTGAGCACCTATCCTTTCCTATCCTTCATCTTTTCCTTTGTTACAGGTGCGATCAGTGCGGACGCTCATATAGACACGCCGGTTCCCTTCTCAACCACAAGAAGACTCATTCTGCCGACCTCCTCCACTGCACTCTCTGCCTCAAAACGTTCACGGACCCTCTGGATTTAGAAAGCCATTCTCAAATGGCTCGCCACTGCTGCCCAGATTGCGGGAAAACCTTTTGTGAGTTTGCGCACCTGCAGAGCCACATGGAGGTGCATAGTAAGGGACTCCCCTATTATTGCAACATGTGTCAACAGAACTTCCCAAACCTGACTAGTTTTCAGCAACACCAAGAGCTCCATGGGAGCTTGCAGGGGCAGTCTCACCATGAGCAAGGTGTGCAGATGCAGCAGGACTTAGGCTGGGACTCAGCACTAGACCAGCAGATAGGAATTCAGAGCCTTCCCAAGATCGATTCGGCTTTCAGCCGAGTGCACGGCGGATTCCCTGAGCCGCAAGACCAGCAGGAAAGTAGCGAGGGATACGGTAGGGAAGAAAAAAGTCATGTGTGTGAGCACTGTGGGCGCACTTACCGCCATGCTGGTTCACTGCTCAACCACAAGAACAGCCACAAGACGGGTTCATTCTTCTGCTCTGTCTGCCAAAAGGAGTTCACCAATCTCATGGCGCTGAAGAATCACCGGCGCATTCACACAGAACCCAAACGCTATCAGTGCCTGGAGTGTGGCAAGGCCTTCCGGGTCTCCACCCAGCTTATCTGCCACAGGCGCATCCACACCAAAGAGAAGCCTTTCTCCTGCCTCCTTTGCGACAAGCGTTTCTCTAGCAAGTCCAACCTCCGGCACCATCAAAAGATGCATCAGAACACCCAACAGAGTTATGAGTCGTCCTTCAACATGGATGATGATGCATTCATGGGACTGGGTGTGGACCCTTTCCTCTAAGGCCACGCTCCAGTCTTGCCGCTCAAAGGGAAGATTTCAAAACAATATTCTATTACAAGACTCTTTCCCCACCCAAGGCCCAATGCCAATAATCGTACAACATCAGGTTTTCTGCTGTACTTGTCCAGATGGTGTCGTGCACCAACGCTAATCTCGACAAGACTTGCCTCCTTTACTGTTGTGTTTTCAAATATTGGACACTTAAGACTGGCATTGATAAGATACTACCTCTGGTAGGGACAGTAATACTGTAGACATTTTAGAATAAGTGACAGTGCCTGTCAGAGACCATTTTAGATTATTATTTCATTTGTTTTGTGTCCCCACACAGTGCACAAATTGTTTGGTACTACGATAGGTCTCAGACTGAGAGCTTGGATGAGTATTTCCGTCCAGGCTCTTACCTAGTGCTGCCTTCAAGAGCCTGACCGATTATTTCGGAGTGGGAACAAAACAAGCTGTTATGTTTAATGGGGATAAAAGGATACATGCTATGTTTGTATTAAGTGCTTCCATATTTTCAGGTTATCGTACTGCTCATGGTAGATGTGCTGTAATCTCATTGTCTCATTAAGACCAACATACTCTTGATATTCCTGCAGTTTCATAATGGATGACACTGGTAAGGCTGTTAAACAGCAACCTTCTCTAAGGCCTGTCTAGAAAATCTCAAAGATATTTATTTATTTAAGTAGAACTATTTATACCTTACATTAATATTTGAAATGTAAGCATATTTCTTGTCTTTAATACTGTTAAATGTGGTACACATTATGCATGGTATTAAATGTGTGGTAAATGCTAGATTGGTCAACTATGTAGGTATCTAGATAATGGTTGTAAACACTTAAGAAATACCTCTTTAAAAGCATTCACAACAGAAAGAATAACAGAAATATTTCCGTTTTCTTAGCGCATACTTTTTTAGTAAATGTTTTATGAAGTATGTTCAAGATTTTGGAGCACAAAAAAAATTAATGGACTCAAAAAAAAAAAATCCATGATCGGTCGGGCTCTACCAGGGCAGGAATTCACAGACTAAACTCTTTCAGCAGTTTTTTAAAATGCTCAGGTCTCGCAACTTACTAGACGCAATGTAAGAAAATACATTTAGCTTGATGCTTTTAGCATCAAGGCTTCTGTGTCTGTCTTTGATGCCAGATTGAATTTCAATGTGCCATTTCATATCACCACCTGACTTGGATTAAATTATTTGTAAGGTGGTTTCCTTTTAAGCCTATAGATCAGTGCTCACTGATTATTTAAGAGTAGAATTTGCAAACCTTCATGTATTAATGGCTTCATTGCATTTGACAGAAGTGACAACTGAGACTCCCTGTAATCAGTTGCATATATCTTAAATATGAAATATTTATTTTTGTTCACATGATCAATGTTTCTCTTTCTCAAGTAGGGACCTTAATAAGCAGATGATGTTTATTTGTAGGTGTTGATGCCCTCACTTTCTTGAACTGAATAAAACATTATAACAATGTGCGTTTTGGCTTCTTTTTTGAGTCTTCCTGCGAGTTTTAACACTTGAATTCCTTGCGGTTGCAGTGCATTGCATGATTATTTTAGAATATGCAAATGTACAGTTGCGGTCAAAAGTTTGCATTCCCTTGCAGATTAAAAATGTTATTTAACCAAAATAAGAGAAATCATACAAAATGCATGTTATTGTTTATTTAGTACTGACCTGAATAAGATATTTCATGTAAAAGATGTTTACATATAGTCCACAAGACAAAAAAATAGTTGAATTTATAAAAATGACCCTGTTCAAAAGTTTACATCCCCTTGATTCTTAATACTGTGTTTGTTTAGTGATAGTTGTTCATGAGTCCCTAGTTTAACAGTTAAACTCCCTGCTGTTCTTCAGAAAAATTAGATTTAGGATTTATTTTGAGATCCATCTTTTCACACTGAGGACAACTGAAGGACTCATATGCAACTATTACAGAAGGTTCAAACGCTCACTGACGCTCCAGAAGGAAAAACCATGCATTAAGGCCTGGGGGGGTGAAAACTTTTGAACAGAATGGAGACGAGTACATTTTTGTTTTTAATACATTTTGCCTGAATATCATATTTAGTACTGCCCTTCAGAAGCTATAGAAGATAGTTACATGTTTCCCAGAAGACAAAATAAGTTAAATTTACCCTGATCTTCTAATTCAAGAAATTGTAAGGGTTCAAAAAAACAAAAATGCTGGAAAACCAAAGAATTTGTGGGAGCTGAAGGATTTCTCTGAAGAACAGCAAAAGTTGAACTGTTCAGGACACACAAGGGACTCATGAACAACTATCACTAAATAAAAAAACAGCTGTGGATCATTCACAGCATCAACACATTATAAAGTATCAAGGGGATGTAATCTCTTGAACTGGGCCATTTTTTATAAATTCAGCTATTATTTTCTCTTGCAGACTATATGTAAACATTTGTTATGTGAAATATCTTATTCAGGTCAGTACTGAATAAAAAACAACATGCATTTTGTATGATCCCGCTTATATAAAATAATTAACATTTTTAAAGATTCTGAAAGGGGGGTGAAAACTTTTGACCTCAACTGTAAAATAAGTCACTTAGAGTGGGGTGACTGCAAATCATCAATAGACAAATAAAGTATGTTAGTTATCTCTTTATTGTATTAAAATGCATAGTTTCCTCTGCAGTCTGTGGAGTAATTGTGAATAAGTAAAGGCACATATACACAACCAACTTCGCTCAAGACTGTGACAGCGCCGTGCATGCTTCACAAGTTTATGTTTATCAAGATTCTGGACTAGCTTCTTAATGTTCCTAGATTTCTGACAAACATGGCAGTGATTCGTATTGAGGTACATGAAGTATTCTTGGGAGTTGGGGTAGAGAGTGTGCTTTATGTAACAACGCAACAAATAAAATGTCTTGTTTCTTTTTCTGGGTTGAAATGTGAACTACGACACGTTTTTCACAAATGTAATGAGATTAACCCTTGCTAAACACTCTTGAAGTCATTCAAACAAGTGAATTACTTCATCTACTGTATATAAATATATATACATTCCCTAATGCCCATAACTGGCTACACACATCTAAAACTGGTGATTTTATCCTTTCACAATATTTTACTAAGCTGAAATGATAAAACACGAGAGATTAAATGTATTGCGATACATGTATGTTAATATCACTCGAAACTATCTAATCTCTTATGCGCATAAACGCAGGAAAACTAAGATTGAATCTGACACCTGCGGCTCTTAGAGAATCTGTTCATGTCGGCTGGTGATTCTTCTCTTTCAGGTCGTCGGCTGCTGTGTCTTCGCTGGTCTTCAGTGTCTCCACGTCTCCAGAATGTTCATCAATGCCATAGACGGGCTGCTGAGCCGGTCAGTGTCAGAACATTGTTGTACAAAGGGCTACATCTATACAGTGCGTAGTATTCCAACACTATAAAAATAGATAATTAAACTGTACAAAGATTACAAATACATTCAAATGGCTATGTGCCATACTAAATCTGTTTAGGAGGCATATTTGTGTATCTCTAAGTCTACTATATTATGGTTATTTGTGTTTATCGTCTAAGGAGGAATATTCAAGGGATAATGCATCTGCAGTGCACTCAAGTGCAACATGAATGGCCTCAAACAAATTTCTGCAAAAACAGTGTAACGTGACCTGTCGCTGAAGCATTTTAGGGGTTCCAAAAAAGGAATGTATAAAATATCCTATCATGCTGTCCATAGGATGTCATTAGCACCTAAGGCTTGCAAACCTATTCTGCACAGTGAGTGACAAGGAAGGTCTCAGTGCAGCTTTTGTGCATAACCATTTGCTATGCATGACATAGCCTACTAATGTAATAAATTAAACAAATCCGATGCTACTCATAGAACACTCTGCGGTTGAGGTACCAGCCAGTGTTTCACCGACTGGAGCGTTAATTCACTGGAGTAACAGTCCATTTTCATATGCTGTCAGCTTGAGTTCCATGAGCTGCAAACAAAGAATCAAAGGATGCGAATAAACAAAACTAACTTCCTTAATGTATTTTGAAGCATCCTAAGTGTTTAAAGTCCCCCTGTAGTCAAGATGTTTATCCCTTAAAACTGATCTTTGATCATCAAAATGACATATTTACATGTTTTTTCTTGTGAAAATAATTTTCTCATGCCTTAAAACAGCTTGAATGTAACTCTGCCCCCCTTGCCTCATTTACCATACGCGGACCTATGAATATGCAAATTAGCCCCGCCCCCACGCAGTCACACCAGCCAGAGACCCGTGATCCACTAACTGAATAGTTATGGTGATAGTGAAGTTCGCATCATTTTACCGACTCGGACCTTTGAGTCTCGTTCAGCAAAATGAACGAATCTTTTTTCGAGTCATTTCGTTCATTTTAGCAAAATATAATTAAAATGTTACCTGTTACCTCCCTAACACATCTACTGCTTACACAAACGTTGATCACACTTAAAACAAAAACAAAACTATAATGCTATAAGAAACAGAAAATATTAATTCATTATTTACCTGGGTCTTTACTCTATGATTCGCTCACCTCGCCTCTTATCTGACAAGTTTTCGGGTTTGAGTCGTTCGTTCACCACCTGACAGCCCAATTAGCTAACCAACGCAGTCTGAGCCGGAAAGAGAAGTGATTAGTTCATCTCTCGAGTCTTCGGGTTCGAGTCGTTCGTTCATCACGTGACAGCCCCATAAGGTGAACGAACGACTCTAAAAACCCGAAGACTCAAA